>CAODLS011075737.1:0-11243 GCA_948243855.1 Flueggea neowawraea | reverse complement strand
TACAGTCTGCAGGTATAGATTACTCGAGTGACCATAATTGCTTACTCGAGTGAGCCATCCCTTAGATCACTCGAGTGACCAGTTTTGCTTACTCGAGTGAGCAGTTAAAACTGCAGCCCCTGGAACTCTTCTTTACTCGAGGGACACATTCATTTACTCGAGTGATCTCATAAAGATCATATTTAAATGCTCAATAATCCAACTCAATTTTGTCTATTATCAAAACATAAAATGATCTTAATGTTGATCACCCTTGATCCAACAATCTTCCCCTTTTTTATGATAACAAAATTTCCATGAATTTAAGCACTACATCAAAGGTAATGAATTTTATCAAGGATTTAATCCTTGTCAAGAGGTTAGGATAAAAAAAATTAGGAGATCATATTAAAAATTTTAAAATTTTCACCCCTCCTATGAAAAACAATTTGTGCATCACTTAAAAATATTTTGAATACATCATTTCTCCCCCTATAAAAACTATTTGAGAAAAAATTTTAAATTTTTTTTCTCCTCCTATATGAATCAGAACAATAAAAAATGAAAGGCATTGAGGAAAGTGGAAAGATAGTACCAAAATTGGTATCTCCAATAATGTAGGATCTTAGTCCAAGGATGTTAACCCTTCTTGAATGGAGACTCGCTCTGATACCACTTGTTAGAGAATTTTTTCGGGGATGCCTTGGTTGAGTTTGGAGAGCGGAAGTGAGTTTAAGTAAGAGAGAAAATAACACCAAGATTTATAGTGGTTCGACCAACCATGCCTACGTCCACTACCTAAGTCTTACTTAGGATTTCCACTATCTCGAAGATTTATTCTGGCTCAATTCAACAAAGCCTTACACTAAGGTTGATTACGGTTCACACATCTAAATCCAATAAGGTTGATTGTGGCTCACACCTCTAATGTCAACAAGGTTAATTGCTTCTCACACCTCTAAAGCCTAGACAATGCTGATTCCGGCTCATACCTTTAAGGCCTTACAATGTTGTTTTCTCTAAACTTACAACAAACACTTCTCACTCTCGAAGTGTTTACAAAACGTTTACAAAAAAAATGAAAGCTCTATGCTAGGAGTACATGTGTTTGATTGATGCTCTTGATCTTCTCTCTAACTTGATTTTGATGTTTTGGAGTGAGGAGAATAATGGAAATGATTAGGACTTGAATCCATATGATCATCCACATTTTTTTCCCTTCCTTGATATATTTATAGTCATTCCAAGCTATATAACCGTTGAATTTGATAAACTAGCCGTTTGAGTGCATTTATAACCGTTACAGTCTGGAACCATGGATTACTCGAGTGGTCATATTTGCTTACTCGAGTGAGTCACCCCTTAGATCACTCGAGTGACTATTTTTACTTACTCGAGTGAGCAGTTAAAACTGCAGCCCCTGAAACTCTTCTTTACTCGAGTGACACATTCATTTACTCGAGTGAGCTGATTACGATCATGTTTAAATGCTCAAGAATCCAACTCAATTTTGTCTATTATCAAAATATAAAAGGATCTTAATGTTAATCACCCTTGATCCAACAATTTAGAGTCTTCGCTCTCAGAGTCTGAAGGTTCATTTTTATCTCTTCTCTGGGAAAAGAAACAAATTGACTTTTTTGACTTCTGTTGTTAAAGGTGCGCCTGAGGCTTGGTGCACATGAAAATATGGTTTTAACGTGTTAGAATTTTGTTTGTAGGAGGAGTCTTTACTTGCTGAGGGAAAGATTATTGCGTTAGAGGAAGAGGTGTGCTTTCTTGCGTCTTCTTTTGTTTCCTATAGTACATAGTTTTTTTTTTTTCCGAATCTGCTCATAGCAGTGTTGTTATGATCCTTAGGCGCGATTATTGTGGGCTAGTTTGAGAAAGAACAATTTTGATATTCATGTTTTGAAGTCTAAAGTGCGAGAAGCAGAGGACAGATTGAATGTACTAACTTCACAAGCTGAGAATGTTAGTATACTTTATCTTATCTATCTGTATAGACTGTTGTGTGGATGGTGGCTTTCCTTGTAAATTATGTTTGTTCTTCATAACAGGATTTTTTAAAAAAATGGCTTTTATTTTATTTTATCCAGATGCTAGACATAGTGAATGAGCAATGGGTCCAAATTCAACAGTTTGAGAAAGCTCTTCTACTTGGAGAAGTAATTTCTCATAATAACTTCAGTCAAACTGTAACTTAAATCCCAAAAATTCAATTCATTTTTTCTGTCCTGTTTCATTGCACTGAAGGACTAAAATTTTTTCTCATCTTTTCTTAACAGATGAGACTGGTAAAGGTTCAGCGCCAATTAAGATCTTCAAGATGCACGCTCTTGAAGGTGATATCGTGGTTATTTCTATTTCTTGGTTAATATGTAGTATGTTATAAAGTTTTAGACTTCAAAATTCCCCATAGAGTGACTGAATTTAAATGCTTAATGTGGATTTGCAGTATGGGAATAGCTTTTATGACAACTATCTTCAGAAGGAGCTTTTATGACAACTATCTTCAGAAGGGACGCAGGATTTGCAATTCACTTTTTGGGTCTGAAGGGTCTGCCTTGAGATCCTATGTGTTCCAAACTTCAGATCAGCTACAAGGTCTCTATTCATTAGTGAAAGAGTACCACCACAAGGTTTGCAATTGCTTTTATTCTCCTCAACTTGTATGTATCGTTAATTATATGTATCATTAGTATTTTGACCTCATTGAGAATGTTCTTTATTCTGTATCATGCATTACAAGCATACCTTCATGATTATCATGAATGGACTATGGCAGAACATGTTTACATCTGATATGGCCAAAGAAGCCTGTAAGTGCTTGGAATCTTTATACTATTATAGTGAAGTTTTGACTTTATTTTTTATTTTGTAGCTGCAAGGCATTATCAAAAGAGAAATGGACAGACATGAGTTAACAGCAAAACTTGCCAATGAGGAACTAGTGTTTTTTGTGGTATGTTGCTTCTTGTTGTTGACTGTACGACAAATGAGACTGCTTCCTCAGGCTTTCAACCTTATTTTTCTATAATGCATCCGTTTGCTTCATTCTTTCTAATGGAAATTTATGGAACACATGCTTCTGCTTTGATCGTCTTTCCTATACCGAGTGCTTGGATGTGGCTGTCATCGTAGTGGCACTAGTCAATCAACAAATTGTTGTGGAGAATGCAGCTGATGGTTGTCTTGGATAAGTATGAATACGGAAACACTGTCAGATTTCTTTTAATCAATTCTGGACAGAGCCGCGGATGAAGGTTTGCATTTGATTTAATCAAGGTTTGTTCCGTCTTTGCGGCCTGTGTTCTTCTTCAACGAGGATGGCTATCCTCCCTTAGCCCTTGGGCATTGATTCCACCACTGCTTACAGTAATATAGCTACTAATGTCTGAACACTACGCAATTTTGTAGCCTCCAATACTCAAAATCTGTGGTTTACATTCCTACTACTAATGATCTTTTTCGGACGGTAACAAGAGGGTTCATCTTTGTATCCTCACAGAATTTTCAGGCTGATATTGTTATACCCGTGTCGATCGGAAGCTAGAATTTTGATAGATGAAGCGCACCACTAAATTCTAAATTGACTTGTAATTGAGTTTTAAGATGTAATCATCAAATATTCCATGTCAGATTAAATGCATTACTACAGTAAGCATGAAAACTTGTTTCAGACTCATTTTCGATTTAATTTTCATTTGATTGTAATTTATGATAGATGGACCCATGGCGTTGAGATTATTCAGCTGGATGAGGCTTATACGGCCACGTAACTGAGAATTGGGTTTGTTTGGGTTATAACCCAACGAGACATTCCCAAACCACGACCTTATCCTCAGCGTAAACAATGGAAGATACAATGTGGGAGCAATGACATCAAGCCCCAACCCACATCTTAACCAGTCCAGCACCACACCATCTCTGTACTCTTAGTTCTTCATCTCCACACAAATCCCATGCTACATCAACTGGGACTACCTCCGATCCTCTGCATCAAAGACTCCAACACATTCCCTTCTCTCTCTCTCTAAGGTGGGGTTTCTCTCTCTTCCTCAGAAGGGTCTCAAGATTTGGCCTCTCTGAAACTTCTTGGAGGTCAAAGTGCCCATATCAACAACCCCCACCATTGGTTCTTGCCAACGGAGTGGAGGAAGCACGTTGGGGCGTTGAAGATAGAAGAGAGTATGTTAGGAAGAGGCTGAGAAGGAAAAGACTTGGCAATAATGTTAACCCTTTGATCCCAATTTTAGTCCCTAATATTTTTTTGTTTTCACTTCTGCTATGGAATCCATTTCCAGATCTTGATCCCTGATATCAGTGATTGTACGGTAACTTTCTGTGACTAATCTTGTACTAAATTTGTATTAACATAACAACATGTAATTTATATTATCCTGTCGTTCAATCCTTGAACGACTCGTTTTCGTCACATCCAACGACCAAATGCTAGCACTTTCCAGGCTACTGTCGTTTGAAAACAAGAACGACGCGTTGTCCAGCTTTTTTTTTTGGTGGTAGTCTTCAACCCAATACGGAAAGGCTAGAACCGGGAATTTAGCGCCAAGCGGGGAGGTACCCTGGGCTACCGAAGCGGTGGTGGACACGTTGTCCAGCTTGTATTCTGCGCAAATCCAAACTTAATATGTAATGTAACACAGCTCATTTGTCATTAAGAATTGAGCCTATAATAATTTACAAGATAAGAATTGAGCCTATAAAAAGAATAATAATGTATACATTTCCACCTTAAAATAATAACAATGTATACAATTATAATATGATACAATTTATACGAATTTATTTTTTTATATTTATATCATATTTAATTATTTGTGACATGCAAGCCACATAACCTGGTTATAACTTGTTAGTCCAAATTGTCATTCGGTCTTTATATAATATGTAGTTGAAATGAGACTTGGGTTTACTGAAATTTATTTTTGGTTGGTTTACCATTTACGGATGCCCCTCAGGTTTCTCTTCTTTTTCTTTTTTAATATCTCTCCTCCTTTTCCCTTTACCCTTTTGTTTTTTCGTATGTTTTTTTCTTTTTTGTGCGTTTTTTTTCTCATACCTATTCTTAGCTCTTCCTCTTTTTATTTAAGTTGATTTAGCTTGTTCCATTTCAATAGTGCCAACCAAAAGCAAATGTACACTTTGAAGCTGGAGGACCCATTCCGTTAATCGCGCAAGAAGCTTCACTTGGACCATCTAAAGTTAAAGTGAAAAACATCGTTGGAGCTTTCGGGCAATTGGTCAAAATCAAACCTTCATTTAGTACTAATGACTTTACGCATCCGCTCTTCCCTGTCACCACAAACACTGGAATTCAAACAATTTCATGTCCTTTGTACATTCTTAATTTGAAGTTGGTATAATTAAAAAAAATAAATTTTGTATAAAAAAATTGACTAAAATTTATATTTTTTATTTAAATAAACCATGTTTCATCAACCTTTCAATTTCACATTAGTCAATGATATCAAGAAACACTATTTACAGATTATCACTTCATATATTTAAAAACTACGAAAGCTTCTTCTAAACCCTTTTCACTTTCACGTTCAATTTTAGTTTGCTTCCAAAATACGATCTGACAAAGGCAGTTTCCTTCCCCTTTGTCCCTTCTTATCGAACCATGACACCATAAATTAGCTAATTTATCCATTAATTGGAGAGTAGGGAGTACAAAAGAAGTTGGCTAATTAAGTGAAGGTCATAAAGCATGAATCCATAGTTTTTTGAGCTACAACGTAGCAGCATCATTGTTTAAATTATTTTGCTCTTAAAAATCCACCAATTCGTACAGATAAGATTATTGATAGCCCTCAACTAACCGAATAAACACAATAGTTAAAATGTGATAATTGAGTAGCATGGCCTTCACAATTAGCACTCGTGATCACTTCAAGGTACATATATAATTAAGAATTCCCCCTCAAAAAATAATGTTCTTTAGGTGCTTCCCTTTAAAATTTAATCATATATTTGTTTAAGATAGCATCTAGAATCCGTCCACACAAAACAAAATGCACGCACCCAAAAGTTTGCCGTAAGCAACACCCATGATTCAATTCCAAATAAATCAAAATCATTAAGGCAAGTTAATTAAAACTAAGCATACGAATGATCGCTTAGAAACGTTTCAAAGCATTAACAATTATGTGGATAAAGAAGCTTTGAATGGAGAGAGACTTTCTTGCCAGTTGACATATTGTCTAGGATGGCAACTGGCAATTCGTGTTTACTGTACATAATCGTATCAATATGGCTTATACATCAAATATACTTTTGTATGACAAAAACAATAAAATTTAAATTGGTATCAAACATGTTGTGTAGTAGGTAATCGCGTCGAAGAGATCGATTCTAAAACGACAATCTGGATGGCAATGCGTCTAGGAAGTGAAGCGAGTAAAAGGGTGGTGTGTAGATGTTAGCCCAAAAGGGAAGGTTTGGTGGGTGTGATTGTGGACAAAATGAAGAGGGGTAACATGCAGCCTCTTCTATTCTATATGCCATTATGTGGCTTAGCCCCACCCTCCACTCCTCAATCCCCGCCATAATTACACGCCCATTCCTCCTTACTTATTATCATATCCTTCACTCCCCTCAAACTCCCGTTTTGCCCTTTTCCTTTTTTTCTTCTTTGATTACGGAACTATCATCAATTTTTTCAGCTTTCCTTTTTTAAACCTAACTTGAAATTACATAGCAAAATTGTGGAAATTGCCGTGACATATTTCTGACTTTTACAGCTAATTGATCTCTGTAACTATGATTACCAGTGTGTGTGAATTGGCTTGGAAGGAAAGAAAGATCCCATATTAGCTAATTAATTAGTTTCTGTAATGAGATTGAATTATGGTGATGGGAGCTAATTTTTAGCCCTGGATCAACGAGCATAAAATATTGATGATGAAATGCAATTATACCAAACATAAATTAACTAAACAGAAGAAAAAACGTGCAGGACCACATAGATACCTATGCCCTTCTTCAATTTTCACCTAATGAGAAGAAAAAAAGAAAATAGAGAAAAGAACAGGGCTAGAAAATAAAAATAAAAGGTCTATATAAAGATTGGCACACCATGACAAACACTCAGAATTCACTATACACTCTACGCTACTTTAGTCATGGCTTCCTCTCTGAAATGCTTTGCATGTTTTTTCATCATTTCTCTACCCAACTCCATGCTAGAGAGAGCCAGTTCTTCAGCAAAGTTAGTGCCACCACCGCCACCAGCCCCACCACCACCGTCAACAATAAAGGTGGAGTTTTGAACAAGAATAATGAGCAAGATCCAAGCTTTATCCCAGAAACCCAGAATGCTTATGGCTTGTACGGTCAAGAGTCCACCCAATACCACACCACCACCACCACCAAACTAAGCAGCGCTGATCCCTACACCACCACCCCTACCTCCACCATTCCGTACAAAACCCAAGAAACCTACACCAACAACAACAACAATGAGAACTATTATTACAGCAACAATGGGTACAACAACGTCAATGCTTACGAGGATCAGCAACAGAACATGCAGATGGGTGACACAAGGCTCCAAGACACTGGCTACACCACCACACCCGCCTCCACGTCATCCAACCTTAACAACAACAACAATTACTACAACAACTACCTCAATGGGGTTAAGGGCTACAACAACGTGGAGAAGCAAGGAATGAGTGACACCAGGTTCTTGGAAAACGGCAAGTACTACTATGACCCCAATATCCCCCACAAAGGAAACAACAAGTTTTACACAAATCAGTACCAGAACACAAAAGTTAACTATGATAACACCAGAGGAGGGTATTACAGCAACAAAAATGAGAACAATTATGAGTATAACAACATGGAGAGGTCTCAGAACATGGACGATTTCCAGAATGAGCAGTATGATCCATGAAAGCCTTTTATGAGGTCTGTTCTTAGTAATATAAAGATAGTGTCCAGTAGATTTAAAGTATGTGTTCAGTGGGAAAGATTATAAGGATATAAAAATTTTATTTATTTTGTTTTCGTTGTTATGATCATGTCCGCTTTGTTTAATACTGTTTGCATAGAATTACAAATTTCATGGCTGCATAAGCGCCAAACAAATTGCCTATGGTTCTGTTTTCTGCTGTGATCATTTTATCCAATAAATGTATATTTTTAATTTATATATTTTTATTTGTTGTGTTGTCATATTAATTTAGTATGGGAACCCAATATTCTTATTTTAGTTTTAGGGAGCTGCAAAACAAATGTTTTCTGATTTTATTTTTCGGTCAACTAAAATAGACATTCAAATATAATTGATCTATATATATATATATATATATATATATATTCGTCAATTCTATTACTATTAGTCATTATTTCTATAATATTTTATACTCAATTTTTCTGTTATTATTTCGCGGTAAAATCTTTTTTATTCAATATTTCATGTTTCATAAGAAAAAAAAATGATAGTCCCCTCATATTAAGGATCATTCAGCGAAATTTATGCAACAGTAGTGTCTTGCAAGAAACTATAAATCTTTATCTAGCTACTTGGGGACAAATCTCGACTCAAATACATGTATAATTGGCTCCTAATCCCAATTGATCCGAATGTGATTTCAAATTTAAATACATTCAAAAAAAAATCTATCATCAATATTATGCTAAAATCAATCGTGATTAATAATAAGAAGTTATGTGATTTGAAAATTAAATCTTAGATAAAATGATTCACCTAATTTAATTTTGGTAGTTGACAGAAAAATGATCCAATGTTGCATGTTTGCACAAACTTCTGCGTTTACAAGCAGGATAATAATTAGTTATTTCGAATCGTGTAGCTAAGAAATTGGGACAAATATGAATTTGAAGGAAAATACAGACAAATTTAAACTCTAATGCGTCACACCCACAAGGCTCAATTGGAAAATTTTGCAAAGAAGAAAAATTCTTACATTCACATTCAACAAAAGTTCTCAACATTACTGATAAAGGAATTTAAAAAGAAAAAGAAAAAAATGAAAAAGAGAAGAAAAAAGCACCCCATCTCATTGATTTTAGGGTCCACACATCCTGCTTTAGCTACCAAAGTGGTCGAAAGTTTATATTGAATCATGATTACACTAGATGACGTCATTTTCTTGGATTATATGCTAAAACCATGCCACAACACATCCGTCCAACTTTCATGGCTCTTGCTATTCCATTATTAAGTTTATCTACAGTTAAAACAATTAGCAAATCATCATAAAAATTAAATGCACGTTGATCCTTATATAAGTTGAGCCATATAATTGAAGGCCTGAAGCCTACTAAATGGGTTCAATCACACAATAGTCAATGCGAATGATTTCGTGGTGGTGACCGGCACCACCAAGGGTTCTTGAAAATGAATTCTCGAGGTACATTACCACTTTCTTCATTGCGCACTGTAAGGCACCACTGTGGGTATTGGATGGTGCATGTGCCTTCTGCGTCAAGCCACTCAAACTGCAACTCTGTCCATGGGAGACGCCCTTTTCTATTCTTATTTGTGGTGGAAAACAAGTCTTCGCCTTGCCATTTGTAGATTTTAAAGCTTTCATTGCCTAATGTTCATAGCGCACAATCAACGGTCGATGCCTCGTTTATATGCACAAATCTGTTATCTGCATAATATCTATTTGTGCGAGAGATGGAAATCCGTGAAAGTGAGCGGCAAAAAAAAAACAACAACAAATAGGGTGTGAAGGACATCAAAGACAAATACAACAGAAACAAAGCTGCAACTCACCTGCAACCAACTAATTGAGCATCCAAGAATTCTTAATATGCCTACGACCATCTAACCTAGCATACGAGAGTGAGTCTTGGAAGTCAAATGTTACTTCATGTTAGACAAATTAAAGAGTGGGATCTACCAAAATGAGTGTGGTTAACTAGACTATAATCCTTCAAGTAATTGGTGAACCACTGGCAGGGTAATTAGGATATAATAAACAAATTAGCATAGGCATGGAAGGAAGAAACAATCCCGGAGAGTGACCCTACACAGCTTGAGCTAAACAGTTACCCCGTGAATGGCGGGCTGATTTGTCTTTGTTTGTTCTCAAATATTCTTGGTGTTTTCTTTTTTGACTTTGTGTTAACAACCTAGAGTTCCAGACACATTGACTAATGTTTGGTTCTGTCTTAATCTATAGGTGTAAGTTAGGTTCCAATTCACATGGCAGTCCTAAGCAACAAGTCCATAACTCGGCTAGAATTTCGTATTGGGATCCTAATCACTGACATGAGGATGCGTTATTGTGTCTCCATGTCGTAGTCTACCTCTCTGTCAGGCTTTTTTTTTTTAAATAAAATCTGACTGTTGGATGTTTTGATTCAACGGTCAGATTTACTCCAACGAGATTAAAATAAAATTGTGTTTAGTGAAAAACTGAGTAGTCGTCCCACGAGACTCTTAAAGTAGTCCATTGGTTATAGATAAAAAAACTGATGGACTAAAAACTGAGGACTTTAATAAAATAACAATAAAAATGCTGAGCAAGCGTCCTGCGAGACGACTTCAAAGATCGTAGGTTACGAGTAGTCTTATAAGCTGTCCTGTCATCAACTACATCTGCTCTATGCATCGCATTCTTATGTAATCCAACGTGGCTGTCACAGCTGTATCTCATGGTTTGGTACAGTCACAGTGTCTCTAAAGACTATGGTCAGTTCCAATTAGATTAATCAAGGTCATGATCGTCTTTAAAAGAATTGAGAATATATATGGTCAGAACCATATGGTCGCTTTTTAATTGAGGAAAATATAATTTTGGAAGCACTCATGCTGTTGGGTGAGGAATATTGAAATTAAAAGGAGGGTCCATTGAGATTGAGAGATATAATCACATCCACCTTCTTCTGTTGTCACAACCCCATCATGCATATCTCTCTATCATCATCATATTGTCCGTCTCCTGAGTCTGAAACCTGTTTCAGTACTTCATTTATTACTATTAAATGACTTCACTTAGTAGGTAAATTCAGTATATATTTACAATACTTCATTTGCTAATGTTCAGTTCCTGTTCAGAGTACAATTTCAGGTAAATATTCTGCATCTGGATTCATATTCAAATAATTTCTGAGGCTATGGACACCAGGCAGCTTGTCGAGGTGCATTATTTTTGGGCTTCAAAGTTCAAACCGTGTTCCAATCACACAACGGCCTCAGTCTGCATAATGATTTCCAATGGGCTCCCAATACTATTGAAGTCATTTCCAACCTTATA
>CAODLS011075551.1:0-11675 GCA_948243855.1 Flueggea neowawraea | reverse complement strand
GACATGTCGCCAATTCCGGTTTAGAAACCGGCGGTTCCGGTTTCTGAAATGGGGGAACTGGATTCCCACGGTTTGGTCCGGTTCCGGTGCGATTCAGTTCTAGTTTTGACAGGTTCAATTGTCGGTTTGATTCCCTTTTTTTTTTAAAAAAAATTATTTTTAATTCTCTATTTTATCCCATTATTTTTTTTCCTGTTTGTAAATTTTGTTATATTCAATAATTAATTATCGTAACAATAATGCATTGTATTCCAAAGATTTTTTTAATTATTTCCAAATAAATTAATTATTCTACAAGTAATTACATCACGTAATTTTAAACAAAAAAAAAAAACTCATTAAATTTTATTAAATGTAATGAAATAACAAAATAACTAAATTAAACTATAGTAAAAAAGTAAAAAGAATTTGAAAATTCTAATTGCAAAAAATAACTTTGAGAAATATAGAAAGCGTAATTACAATAATAAAATATATAAATAATTAATAAGAGCAATTTAGAGCAAAATAAATTTTTGAGAGAGAAGAAATAGTGTGAAATTAGTAGGAATAAAGTAGGGATATTTATAGAGTTAAAAAAAAAAAGGAAATGGAGATTCGAACCATCGGTTCGACGATTTCTAGAGGAATGAAACCGGAACCTAAACCGCAACCCTCCTGTTTTGATCGACCAATTTGGTTATGGTTTGACCGGTTCTGTTTCGGTTTGATTTGTCTTTTCCTGTTCAAATTTTACATATATATCCTCTACAATGCGAAGGCGCGTGTCACTCACACTCCCACAATCTGAGAAAAAATTTACCAATTAAATAGGATAAAATTCACCGCAGTCTCTGAGGTTTAACCATATCTCTCACTCGGTCCCTAAGTTTTCAAAAAACCCTTCGATTATGTCCCTCGCTATTAACTCCATTTATTTTTTTTAACAAAAAACACAAAAAGACAAAATTACTCTTAATTTTAAAATCAATTTACATCGAAAATGAAAAAACCACAACCCCAACATCGATCATCAAATCATCACCAAGCCTAAACTCACCATCACCACCAACATCAACCACAACCACCATTCTCAACCGCTAATCTATCTCATCAGCATCAACATCAACAACCACACTCACCAACATCCACCACCGCAACAATCACTAGCACCAAAATTTTATCTCAACTAATTCAATTTTCAACAATTATCCCATCATCATTTAACAATTTTCAAAAAAAACAGCAGTCACTAATTCAATTTACAACCATTCAATTTTCAATTAATTCAATCCATTCATCAGTCACTAATTCAATCCATTAAATTTTCAACACTAAATTTTCAACAAAAAGAACAGAATCCAACTCTAAACATCGCAGCAGTCAATTTTTATCTCAAATTCAAACTACAATCAACAAAAAGCAAACAAAATTGCAAAACCGAAAAATCCAAAAGTCGGTGAGGAGCCAAGGAGGGGTGACGGAGAACACTTGAGGCCGACGGGACAGTATTGGCGTTGGAACCGATGGGATAGTCTGCTCTGGCGATGGAACAACGCACAGTGGTCGTTGGCTTATCGGATTCGATGGAGTCGAGCGGATCTGGAGAGTGACGAAGTGTAAAAGGAGAGTGATGATGGTGGTGGCGGATCTGCAGTGTGACGATGAGAGAGGAGAGTGACGGTGGTGGTGGCAGATGAGTGTGACGAAGTGTGTGAGAGGAGAGTGTTGGTGGTGGTGGCGGATCTAAAGTGTTTATGGTTAGGTGAGAGAGGAGAGTAACAGTGATGGGAGATGAAGAAGGGTGGATTCAGGTTAGGTTGGGTGTTTATGGATGGATTAAATTTTTGGATTTTGGTTTTAGTGGTGGTGGGTTTTGGGTTCATAAGAAAAGAAAGAAAGAAGAAGGAATGGGTGGATTTGTTGGGTGAGGAATGGGTGGGTTTGGTTGGTGGATTAAAATTTTGGTTTTGGATTTGGTTTTAGATTGTAAGTTAAAATTGTCTCTGGGTTAAAATGGTATTTTTGTCATTAAATTTTTAAATTAGTAGGTCTCATGTGTCACGTCAGATTTGAAAAATTTAACGGTGATGGAGTGAGAGACCCTAACGAAGGGTTTTGAAAACTTAAGGACCACACAAGAGATATGGTCAAATCTCAAGGATCGCGGTGAATTTTGTCCAATTAAATACTATTTAAATATAAAAAATATATATATGACCTAGTTAAATACCATTTGAAAATTGTCCGAATATTATTTGCATATCAAAATAGCATTTCATGGATTTGACTGAAAACTAAAAAAATAAAATTTTATGTTGACTGAATACTAAAATTTGGAAATCTGTTGAATTTTATTTGGATACCAAAATAATATTACATAGATCTGAATGGAATCAAATTGAATATAGTTTGAAAAATTAATTAAATGCCAAAGGATGGAAAACCAAATATGCAAATTTATAGATAGAATAGCCAGAATAGATACCAAATAACATTTAATCTATAGAATAACAGATGAAAATCGATTGAATACCACTTGAGTATCAGTTAGAGAACAAACATAATGTGATATTCTACATTAAGTTCACTTTGTTTAATTGTTTCATTTTCACGTGTTTCCGAATTATGATTCCCATAAACCAACAAAAACGTTGTTGAATTTTTTTATGGGTTTTAATCAACTTGCTCCACTACAATAGTTGCCATCAAGCATAATTTACAAGTTTTAACCAACATGCATGCTCTTTTGGCAACTGAACTCGACTGAGCCACCAAAACTTGACTCGCTGCTTCTTTATTTAATCAAGTTAGAAAACACCAGTTCAAAAAACAAATCAAGTTAGAAAACACAAGATCACGTTCGCCTGACCGAGATAATCCAAGAATTAACTTTTTGGTTCTGAATCTTAGACGATAATGAAAGCGACAATGAGAAAGATCTGGAGTTTGAATCAGTTTGTAACGACATTCAAGATAATTTCACGACGTCGAATAGTCCATTTGTTTATGTAATTGGCTCGGCGTCAACAAGCATAGAAGTCTCCTTTGTACAACCCCTCTCAAGTTTCATCCATCTTTGTTTATGTTTTCTTGTTCTAGGAAAGTGACTATAAGGGAAATAAAAATGTAATCAGAGAAAAAGAAAATTCTAAGGTAAAAATTGGTATCTTAAAATTTAAAAAAAAAACAAAAAAAAGAGGTGGGCGGTGGAAATTAACGAAACAATGACGGTACATCGCGTGATTTGCTCATTTTCTTTCCCGTCTCTTGTCTCTTTTAACTGTCATTTTTTTCGTCTCAGATACATTCAAGTTGCAATTTACAGGACAAGATTTTTACTCAAATACAAATCTAACGTAAATATTCTCAAAGATGCGAAATTTTAAACGTGCACATGTACCATAAATAAGTAAAAATATATAGCCTATGTTTAGTTTAAAAACAGTTTTTTATTTTCTATTTTCTGTTTTGTTTCTATATTTTATTTTCTGTTTTGTTTCTATTTTTCAAAAAATTAAAAAACATTTAGAAAATATGTTTGCTAATCAAATTTTTTTTGGAATAAATTTTTCATTTTTTCATATCTGTTTTTTAATTTTTTCAAAATAATTAAACGAAATTTCAACTCAATAACCCCATATAATTCGTAAATGAAGTGTGCATAGAACAAAATTAATATTTCTACATTTAAAAAATATGGAGGAATATTGTTACGGGAAAAAAAAAACAGATGAGTTGACATACAGATAATTTCCTCAATATTTTTTAGGAACATATTCTGACACTAAAAATAAATTATGTAAAAAATACTATTGTATAGTGTATATGACAAAGGGTCCTTTGACTCAAATGTGTGTAGATTTGTCTCCAAATATAGCGATTAACGCCACTATCGCATCGGAAATCTTTCCATCATTTAGGGCAACTCCAACCCAGCGTTGGAGTTGCGTTGGAATAGGAGAGCCAACATAGCGCAATTCTCATATGAATTTTAATGTGCGTGAACAGTGCCACACAAAACACCAAGTTTAGCTCGTGAACAGCGCCTAAACTTTTTTTTTCTTCTCAGCTTAATTTGTTTTGTTATCATTTATTTTTGTAATTATACTTTCATTTATAAGTATTACTTTCAATTAAATAAATATTAATTATTTGTTAGATTATTATGTATTGTTTTGTAAATTTTTTTAATTTTTTTTGTATGTTTTAACTAAGTAATAATATAGTTAATTAAGTTAATAATTTAATTAATTCATACAATTATATGAAAAATAAATTCATAAAAATTAATTAGTTAAATTCATACACTATAAAATAAAAACATAGTAGATAAATCCTGGCATATATATAATAATATGTCAATCCACATAATTAACTTTGTTTAACAGATAATTAAAAAATAATTAAATTTGTGTTTAATTTGTGAAAAAAAAATAAAAAAATATAATTTACAAAGAATATAGAGAGAATATTCCTTTTTTGAATTAGAAATAAAATTGTGAATAGAAGATATTTTTACCACTGTATTTTTGTGAAAAATTATTATAAAATAAAATTTTAAGCTAGAGAGGTCTTAGCCAATCTATTCTCCATTTTAGACTGAAGAAAAAAGGAGACTACTTTTAGGACTTTGTTTTGTGTCATGGAACATAAGAGCTTAATTAGCACTATAATATATATCATACAATATTTTCTATCAATAAGTAATGAATAAATAGTAAAAAAATAAAAAACAAAAATATATTTTTTAATAAAATATTATATGCTCTACAAAAACTATTATATATTATTGTCAACAAACAAGCCCTCAGAATGTGGCTTCGAATCCCATCCGGACTTCCTCTTTTTTCTGGTTATTTTGCAAACTTGCCTCTCTTGAAACAAAAGGATGCACAAGAGATTTAGTGCAGAAAAAATTATGATTGCTGATATTACTTGACTCAGAGTAGGGTTTCGAATACTTTACAAATTATTTTGAATGTTAAAAGCTGTCAAGTCAACATTAGCGAAGCCTTAAACAAGAAGTTAATCACAATAGAAAAGAACTGATAAATAAATTGAACACAGGTTGTATACATTATACAAAATTGTAGCCAGCGCCTGACCCTGACGCAAGGCTCTTTGTTACAAGGACTTCAAGCTGTGGCCTCGGAAAGAATACTAACCTGAACTTGAGCTCTTTGGTCGACTTGAAGTCTTGACTTTATAAACCTAAAGGATAATTTACACTCTTCCAAACAGTAAACATGAATCCTTCACGTATGACTCATTGTTCTTAATGAAAATGGGGAGATATGAAATCAGAGGAGATATTGCCGGAGGCTTTCGCCACTCATAGACTCCAACTCTTTGATAATATCCTGAGCTAGAGATTTAACTGGTAATTCCACATCCTCAAGCAATTCGCAAGGAAGGGGATGGTTTCAGCTAGCAAAACCAAGTATTCTTCTTTCAGATTGTCTACGAGATACTTGACAATTCTCAGTCCTAACATTCGGGATCTCATCTTGTCACTCTGCGTTCGCGTTTGCATTAAGACCTGCATATGATGTGGAGATTAAAAAGTGTAACAATAACCACCAGAGAAACAGTTACTCTCATCAACCAGCAGTCTCGCAGTAAAGAAACGAGACCACCAACCAACTTCTTATGATTCTGACAAGTTCCAAGAAATATTATAAAGATACGAGCTACATCCTCTTAGTTCTTGGTCATATATGTCCACAGAAAGCTCAGAAGTATCAACATTTTCCACTTGAAATAAACTTGTGAAGAATATCACACAAGGGGTATTGATACAAGTGAAGTACGAGTTGAAAATCACCTCATGATTCAGAGACTTCCAAAGAAGGTCAGTTCCTGCTGTAACAACCATTTGACCAATGCAAACTATCAATGATTCATCAACATCTTTAACCGATGGAACATCTGGATGATCTTCTAGTGAAGCAGGTGGTTCCATGACAAGTTGAGAGATGATGGGTTTCAACAGAACCTACAAAGTGGAAAAGACACAAACACAAACCAAATCTATGAGAAACTTGTAAGGAGAAAACAAGTGGAAACAATTTCCACAATCTTTCTTCATTCAATGTCAGAGCATGTTCTCCATGTTAGTCACACAACCTATTAACCAATGCGACCTAGTAACCAATGCGACCAACTAGGAAGTACTAAATGAGCATGCGCATGTCTTTGTGTTTGTCTGTGCACAGAGCAAGGAAGGGGGACCAACCTGGAAATTAGATGTGTCAAGAAACTTTAGGTACCCTGTGTCATACAGAAAACATTTATGTAAAGCAGAGATGACCAAAGCCCTGAGATGCCAGCTTTTAATAGATAAAACCCTGTTCTCCTCTTTCACGTCATCTCCAACTTCCTGAATCTTTGCTTTCTTTTTCTTTTGAATCAGATCACCACTTTTACTATCCCTGGTATCAGTCAGATACCGCACACAACCCTCAAGCAAGTATTTGAAGTAGGGGACAAACAGAGACCTGCACTAGGCAATAACAACATATAAGTGCCAAATATCAAGAGGAACAAAAAAAATTATACTTCTAGAATAATAATAAAGGAACCTAATCCTTCTTAATGATACTCGCAGACATTATGCATCACAAGAAATTACAGAAGACCAGACTAAACCCTGAAAGCACTGGTTAATTGGCTGGCAGCTACTTGTTAAAATTACAGCCTTGCAAAGTCAAGCAACAACAACATATATACTATAATAAATCTCCTAAATTATCCTCCAGCATGAAGTTATAATATACATATTCTGTAAATGGTTCTTCGAACTGATAACATTTATTCGCTCAGATTAAAACAAAAACAAGTATTTCCAGTAAGAGGTATGCTTCTGTGAAGTTTAATAGGGAATCAAATCCTTCAATATACACTCTAACATGCAGCACGATTCTGGTTCTGGACCAGTAACTCAACAAGTGTAAATTCAAGATGGCACATTATTGGATCAGTTACAACTTAAAATATACTGAACAAAGTATACATGGACTTACCTATGGTTCTTGGCAAGTCTGTTTACCAGACCATAGAAAGATATGGCCCTATCTGCTATTGCAACCCCTTTGCCGCTAATCTCACCTGCATCTGCCTCTGCCCACTCAATACTTCTGATGAAAAGAGGCTTGAACATTGTCCCTGTAAGTTTCATTGTCAGCGCAATCATTGCACTAATAACACTTTTCTCGACAACATCAATGTTACGAATTGAAACAGGGCGTTGACAACGAAGATCAAAAATATTTTCATAGTAACCACTAACAGAAGATCTATCCATTGCACCAACCAAGCTGACTAACAGTTCAAATGCAATTGCCACACTGGAGTCCCCAGACTCAACTGCGTAAGGATATATCTTCATCAAAGGTGGCAAAGCAAGCCAAACCTGCATACCAGATTCAGAAATCAGATAAAATTCCTCATGTGATTAAAGGTAATATGAACAGAACAAGAAGCTCTATAAAAAACTTACAGGAATTTTCTTAGTAAGAAGCTTCCGTACTGCATCTGCTCTTTGTTTTAGCTTTAATTTTGATTCTAGAGAATATTCTGGATTGAGCACCATAAGTTTTACAATATCTTCTAGACAGGGATTTAAAAACCCACCGAGCTTGTCCACAACTGCCTCCGTTGTAATAAGAATAGACTGCACAAGAGATTCTTTGGGGGCTGATGCTGTAGTGCCATCATCATCACCATTGCTTTCTTTGAGTTTGACATTCGAGTACAAAGAAATGTCATGTGATTTCTTTATCATGTTCTTCATAATTTGAGGAAGCTCAGGCAATGCTCTGGGCCCAAGCACATTAACAAAAGCACCAGTTGCTCGGAGAGAGCTGGATGCAATTGCTGAATTTTGTGAAATAATACATTTTGTGATCAGTGGAAGGCACATGCTGAAGATATCATAGTTAGTAGAATAGCTCTGAGCTACTACTTCTAATGCAAAAAGTGCAGACAGTTTCACAGAGGTATCATATTTGGATGCTGAATCATCAATTAATTGAACAATTCCCAAGCACATCTTGCGAAAAGATTCCAGGGATGTCTCATCTATGTTGAACCAATCAGCACTTGGATTTACATTGAATTCTCTTCGTCCCTTGGGTTTTGTTTGATTGATTCATGGTCCTTCAATGTCTCACAAAGAAGCCCAAGTGCCTGATTGAATGCAATGTTACACAAGTTGAAGAAAAAGATCAATCCAGAAAGGCCTGATACATCCCATAAAATTATGCATAATATGTTTACATACAGTCTCATGTAATAAAATATAAAAGCATTTGTAACTTCTTCTGCAGACTTCCATCTGAATGGCCAATCAAGTTAATGATACCTCTGAAGTATACTGATGGAGCAATAACCGTTGTGATACTCTTCAATACAGCAGGCATAGATTCGTTTAATTTTTTCCTGACCATAGCTGGGACATTTATGTGCTTCCTTCTAGCGTCTAATTGTTGTAAAAGAGAAACAACATGCTCCATTAGCTCTTGAAGAGTTCCCTGTAAAATAGCACAGAAAATAATCACATGTTACTACAACAATTATAAAATAAAAATATCAAAGCCAAAAGGATCCCATTGCTATCATATGAGTCCACAGAGCCTATTTTTACCTTAATATCACAAGCACATTTTAAGTTCTTGCAAATGCATCCTAATAGTCTCCACAAACAACCATCAAGGGAAATGTTCAAGAAAACAGATTGACACCTGAATATTATCTGAATCTTCATTTCCTTCAAGCCTGAACATGAATTCTGGATCTTGCAATTGATATAAAATGAATTCTAAAGCATAAAGCAATTCAACAAGCACTTGCTCTTGATGTGAAATACCCATGCGTATTGATTGAAGCAGCTTAACAAGGGAGGGAAGCCATATCGCACTTGAATACTGCTCACATATCTGCACCGCAAAGCCAAACTCTCATTCTTTATGTGCCAAATATGCCAGACTATCTGATATAAGTGTGTCACCAAGACCATTTAACCCTTTCCTTGAAACTAAAGACCGGAAAAGGAGGGCAAATAAAGAAGCCAAGCTATCATGCTCTCCCAGAGTCCTACGGCAAAGTATTTCAGTTCAGTTAGGGCAAAACCAATACTAAGGAATAATAAGAAACTGGGTCAATGTAATACCTTAGCAGGAATACTATAATTGAGAGTCTCCTACGCTCAGCAACTTCAGGTAACACATTGACAAAAATCTAAAGAATAGACGACCAACCCAGTATATCAAAATTAATTAAAGACAATGAGTTCAATAAACCAGAAGATTAGCAGCCACAGAATGCTAACAACAGACTATAACATCACCTGAAGTAACTGTTCTATATTATCTGTTTTAGCCAGCCAACAGGGAACAACAGCAGATATAAGATCCTCAAATACCCGTTGTGAATAGCTGTCTATCTACATCGTACCAATACAAAAATTAGCATGCAGCTGGTTAAACAGAAAATTATCTAATATCTTCAGCGTATACTTAAGATTTATTGCCCATGTGTTTATTAGCACTGAGGCCTTCTAAGCCAAAGAGCACATTAAAAACAGTAAGACTTTTTCTTTTTCTGGAGGCTGCAAGATTTCATGACTTCCAAAAACTGCAAGGGATCACCAAGTACATAAATAATGAAGAACAGATAGACACAACGGACACACACAAAAAGGTGAAACTAAAACTGCTATTTGTACAAGGCCAAAGGATAAACCAACAAACCTGAGTAACCATTGACTCTCCAATAATGGATGGTATGTCCAATATATGCGCCAATATGATGTCAGGAATGACCTTTGCAATTGAGAAGAACACCAAAAAAACATGGTTGCGAGTAACTCCATCCCTTGCAGAACGAGCACACTCAACCAACAATCTAATGTCGATTTTATGTATCGCATCGGACTGCTACCGCAATGAAACACACTTGGTTAAAAGGAACAGATAATGCACCAATCTCGCAGATAATATTTAGAATTTACTATTATCTTTGTTTAACTTAAGAATGGCCGGCAATACCTTCAACTGAACGACAAGAAATCAAGTGTCTGGACCACTGTAGAGCAAGTAATCTGCATCATCCAGTATTTGCCAGTCAAAAAAACAAAAATAAACCTCACAGCTGGTGATAAAATGTTCCTTGGCAAGAACTCAAAAAATGATAACTTAATACACAAGAACCTCCAACAACCTATGCAAGGCAAAGCATGAGATCCGTGCAACCAGACTATTTTATCCCTGGCTAGCAGGTAACAATGACAGGGTAATTTCATAATTTATACCCTTAGGAACATCAATACTGCCTGTCCTAAGTACAAATTTCAAACGGAAGTCTAAATCCTACATGCTTGTAATGACGGTGTCTATATATGACAATTAGACATAATCCCTAGTAAAAAAAATGTGTTTCCTGTTTATCTTGCAATGCATATAGCTCCAACCAAACAGAGTTCTTTAAGAGCACATTACAAAGTTGGTCCTGACAAACGCAATAATTAACAACTACATCCTTAAGTTAGATTAAAACATTTCAACCTTGAGAAAACTAATTAATTAACCTAAATAAACAACACAAATGAAACGGGTGCACAAATAGAGATAAGGAAACAAACATTTAACCGAAGCAAGGCTTCTCTGGCTGCATTTTGTAAAACACCATTTGCACTTCGAAACAAAAACACAAGCTCGTGAAAGAACCACCTGCTCAAAAGTAAAAGAAACAGGTAATAAAAGAAACGATCATTCCACTCAAGAAAATCATTTGGAAATTTAACAAGCTAATCTTGTATTCGACTTTGATGGCAATAGTTTTTTTTGTTTTCTTTTTGGTTTATGGCTGCAGTGATGGTGGTGTTGACAGGTTGTTGTTAGTATTGTCCTTGTTTATGTTATAAATAAAGATCAAAATAATTCTAATAGTCGGGAGATGCAAAATTTGCAGAGCTGAAAAGCTACAATGAATAAACTAATCATGGTGCATCAAGCATATCACAACAGAACAAAAGCTAAAAAGAAAGTGTTCTGTATGAGAATGCTATTGAAAGGTAACCTGTTTATCAGCTGTTAATGTGCTATAATATTGACCAGTTAATTTCTGCAACAGTGTCATGCAAGGCTCAACAATGGGGTATTCTTCAGATGAGGTGCACTCCAACTGAAAGAAACAAGAATTTAACTAAATACATTAGACAAATATAAAACAAGAATTTGACAAATGCAGCCACCGTTGAGATCAAAAAGCTTCTCACTCGTAAAGCCTTTAGCATCTGATCTTCATAAGCACGTCGCCCTATGGATGACGGAACCATCACACAGACCTAGTAGATCCAGAAGTCAGAGTTGTGACAAACAAAAACAAAGCAAGCAAGAAAACAAAACTAAAATGAAAAACACAAGTATGAGATGTAAATGCAAAAGCAACAGTCAGATTTAGAAGAATTTCAACCACCTCCAGTAAAAGACACAGGATCTTTCCTTCTGCTGTAGACAATTTCTGACATGCTAAATCCCCCAAAAAATAGTATCGTGTGCGTCTTTCCATAAGTCTAGTCAACAATGCCTCCACATCTTCAACATGCATTATTCTATTGCCCAAACCTTTGAGCAAGGATAGAATCTCTAGCTGTCAAAGACCATCTACCCATTAATTCTTCATAGCAAACACTT
>CAODLS011075524.1:0-16619 GCA_948243855.1 Flueggea neowawraea | reverse complement strand
ACAAAAGCAAAAAGGAATAAAATAAATGCAATGATTTAGAAACCTGCTCAAGTGTGCCAACTTTGTGGAGACGACTAAGGCTACTCGTAACCTAGGGTCCTTTAAGTCTTCTCGCGGGACGTCTGCTCAACGTTTTTATTGTTATTTTATTAAAGTCCCAAGTCCCTAGCTCCTCAGTTTTTTCATCCGTAACCCAAGAGCTACTTTAGGAGTCTCTTAGGACGCCTATTCAACTTTTCACTAAACACAATTTTATTTTTATCTCCTAACTTTTATCTACTACTTCATTTAATATTTTCTACCCCAAATTCATTAAAATAAAAATAATTCATAAAATTTAAAAATTAAATTAAAATAAAAAATTACATTAAAATTAAAATATTACAAATAAAATATTAAATATTACATTAAATTAAAAATACTACAACCCATATTTTTTACAAATTTTTTTACAAGTGTATTCATGCAAACGTCGTGCCGTAAGAGCCATGTTCGACGTATCTTTGTCGAACATCACTATGTTTTCTTTAAGTTGTTGATCTTCGAGATACTCCAAAATTTGATGGGTTATTTTGAAAAGAGGATTGAATATTTTCATTGTTGGAATCCATAATTTTGGGAAAAAAAATTAGAGTGGGAGTAATTTGAGAATATGAAGAGAAATTTTAAGAGTTGAGAGAGTTTGGAGAGAGAAATGAGTGTTTGAAGTGTAGAAATGAGAGAAAAAAATGTGTTTAGGGGGTATTTACAGGAAAATGGGTAAAATTAGTCGTTAGGGACCAAAAGGATAATTTTTCTACCCCCAACGGTACTCCAACGGTAATATTACCGTTGGAGTAAATCTGACTGTTAGATCAAAACGATCCAACGGTCAAATTTTGGTTTTAAAAAAAAATAAATGTGTCACTAGCCCCGCGCCTGACACATGTAGCCCATACTCCCCCAGGAGGGCTACGAATGGTAGCCCCGTTTGTAGCCCGGTTACAAGCAGTCTTATTAATGATCGTACTTGCCACCTATTTTTTTTAAAAAATAATCGTTTGCATTGTAATTAATTAATATTAATAAATTACAAAAAAATATCTTTTGCATTGTAATTAATTAATATTAATAAATTATAAATCCATTAAATCATTTTGAGTGTTTTCGTTCAACTTCCAATATTTGGAACTATTGCAATACTTTTAAGGAGGTTATTTTATTTTGATAAATGACATAATAAAAAAAATAAAAAGACTAATATTATAAAATAATCTACTCAAAACAAATACTAAATTTTTGGCGATTATATATTGTTGCGAAATATAGCAAAAAAAGGTTATGAGTCTCAGTGTTTTTGCTAATAAGTTATTTATTTTGGCAATTATAAGTCATCATAAATATTAGCGCCACCTGATTTCCTTTTGTTATTTTAGGATGGCTCGTTTGGTTTCCTGGTTTGTGCTGTAGTTTTGTTTTGTTTTTTTTTTTATTGTAATCACGATATTCTTTCGTTATAAATGAGATTTGATAAATAAAATTTTAAGGTATCATCTTTTTTTTTCTAAAAAAAAAGTTATGAGTCTCGATGTCTTTAACTTTTAGACTTCAAATTACAAATTATGTGAGTTTTAGCATTCAACTTTGAAGTCCCGATTAAACATATGGACCTCACTCTTCACGATTAAGTAGGGTGTAATCGACTCGACCCAACCCGAGTTTTAAATTGTTCAAGTAAGACTCAACTAAAATATTTCGAGCTCGAGCTTGAACTCAAACTCTTTCTAGCCCAAAATCTTATTCAACCTCGGTTCGTCACAAAGCTCGTGAGCTCAGGAGTTTGTTCGTGAGCTTTTCAAGCTCGGCTCAACAAACACTCAAATAAAATCGTAAGCAAGATTTGCTAGTTCAAACTTGACAAAAACTCTAAAAAAATATAATCAAATGTAGGTTAGTTTAAGAAGATCATGTTAAGTATGTAGTTGAATCAAGAATTTTTAGAAGTTTCAATTTGTTTCACAAGTTCAACATAATATTAGATCTTATATGAGCATATTTGTAATTTTATAGGCACGGTCAATTAGTACAAGCTTGCACTTTTATTGGTGTGACCCAAATATTAAATATTATTCCAAACATAAGCGTATTTTTCATAATTTAGTTTAAGACACACACACACACACATATAAACTTGCATACAAACGAGTTTGTTCATTAGCTTGTTCATGAACACACAAACGAGTCTCTTGGCGAGATTTTTGAGCCGAGCTTTTGGGTGTTCAAGCTCGGCTTATTTATTAATTCGACCTTAAAATCTTGTTCAATCTGAGTTAAAAACGATCTTTTAACAAGCCGAACGCCGAGCAACTCTACTCATTTACACCCCTACGATTAAACCCCCAAAATTCACTTCTTAATTCTGCACAAGGAAAAGAAAAACACATCAAGGATAAGTGAGGGTGAATTCGTTCTTTGTATACATGTCCACTCTCAACTTTTAAATTAATCCTAAAAATCAAAAAAGGGTTATATGTCAGTCTCATATACCCATATATGCTTCGTTTCATGAGGAAATTACACCCTATGTCCTTTTTTCTCATTATCATTTCACAAATACAACCCAAATAGATTACATATTCTATATTAGAATATTATTATTAATATATCACAAATGACACAATATATAACCTTCTAATTGTTAGCTTTTCTCTCCTCACTGTATGTACGTTATGCCTCTCGACTTTCTCTCTCTACACTCTATCTTCTCCCTCGACATCACACCATGCCTTCTCTCTTTCGATTCATAGCCTCTTTCACCTCTTCTTCTCGTCTTCTACCTCTTTTCACGCCGTGTTTGCTTCTTCTTTCCTCTTCTCTTCTCTTTTCTCCTTCATCTTGTCTTTTGTCACTGGTCTTCCTCTGATCTCCCTCTGTTTTAATGCTCTTCCGTCGTGACACGAATGACAGTGAGAGAGGGAGCAACACAAACAATGATGAGATAGAGTGTGACGCGAATAACAGTGTGTGTGTGTGTGTGAGAGAGAGAGAGAGAGAGAGAGACGCTAATGGGACAGGATTGGCGTCGGGATGAGGGCAGTGACTAGGGTTTGTAAACCCTAGTTGCCTCCCATGGAAGAAGAATGCATAATTGAACATTTTGAAAACTTTACTTTGGGTCGTACTCATTATGTACTTGATTTTCTTCTCGTTTTAATCCAATGTTTCCTTCTTAATAGAAAAATTTTAAAAAAATTATACTCACTATGTGAGCAATTTTTTAGTGATTGTACTCGTGTTCTACTAATTTTGTGAGCATTTTTTAGTAAATGTATCGCGTTGTGCTCGTAATTTTATCAAGTCATAAAAAATACTAAACTTCCAATTCCTAATATTTATGTTTTAATCCCATTTTTTTTCATTCTGTACTCAATTTTTGCTCTTGTTGTACTCATTTTTGGAGACATTTGTTGGTGTAATTAATAAGTCTTAAATAAGTTGTACTCTCACTGTACTCGGATTGTACTCCACATATCCTTGGTCTTTGTTGGTCAACAGAGCCTTTATAACACTATTTTGTACTAGGATTGTACTCCACTTGTACTCGAGTTGTACTCTATACTCAAGTTGTATTCTTTCTCACTGGTTTAAATGGTTTGGTCAAAACGCGATCAACTTTCTAACGCATGATCAACACGCCGTCAAACAATTGTATTTTTGAATATTTTATTTTATGTTTTCATTTTTAGTATGTTTTTCAAATGTTGTTGTGTTTGAGAAATTCTTTTTGTTTTGTTACTTATTTGTGATAATCACCGTTGTTTCATTGTCCATAAATCTTGTCTTTTATTTGACTTCAAAGGTCTTAGATTAAAGTTTTAGACTCCATCTTAAACTTAATAGATCTAACTATGTCATATCAAATAATTCGCTGATATTTGAGCCATATAAAATTTAAAGAATTCTACCGGTGCGTATGCTTTTTTAACCATCCAATTAAGATAAGAAAATAAAAAATAAATATCTGACCAATATGTTTCCTTTTTTGGAATAACCAAAATGTTATTTTTCTAAATTACCTTAAACAACTAACGTAAAAGGATAAAGGGCAAATTATAAAAATAGGCCATTTGGAGATTTAATCTTCAGCGTGCCGCACCCTCTCTTCCTGTATGGTGGTTGAGGATTTTCGTACGAAACTTTTATTTTTTAACAAATTTAGTTCCTTTTTTTTGCTTTCTTAACTTTAATATTTTTTTTAACTTTTTCTACTTAAACTAAGCGTTTTTTTCACATTTAAATTATTTTTTTTGCTTTTATTTTGTTTTCTTCTTTTTTTTGCCTATTTTTTTATTTATAATTTATTTGATTTATGTTTAGTTTTTTTAATCATCTTGTCTTTTTTTGGTAGTTTATTAATATCTAGGAAAATTGATAACAGGATAATTTTTCTGAAATTTTCTTCTTGTTTCTATTTCTGATTTTTTTTACAAGCTTTAATAGGTTTATTTTTAGTTTTAAATTTTTCTTTTGTTTATTTTTCCCGTAGTTATTTTGTCAATTTCTTAATATTTAGGAAAAACGATAACCAGAGAAATAATTTTTTTCCTAATTTTCTTAAGTTTTATTTCTTTTATTTTTTACTTTTATTTTTTAATTGTTTTTTGTTTTTTTGGTTTTTTATTATATAGGAAAAATGAAAACCAGATAAAAAAATAAATAAATAAACCGAATGAAAACTTTTAATCTTGAAACAAAAACAATTGTATATTAATGGAAACAAAAAAAAAAACAAATTAAAAACCAAGAAAAACTACATTGAAAAGAACTTGTTTTTAAAAAACTAAACAAAAGCTTTTAAAAAATAAAGCACAACCTAAAAATAGAAAAGGAAAAACCTCCTGTATTTTTTTTGTGGATTACAACATATTTTGGTTTTTATGATATTTTAATGATTTTGTGCACAAAAAAATCGTTTGGTTTTTATATGGTTTATTTTCAGTTACTATTTGTTTAGATAAAAGAATATAAAAAATCAGAGAAAAACAAAATTAAAAAATAATTTAAATATTAAAAATGTAATTAAATGAAACAATAAGGAAAAGAAACACGCATGTAAAATAATGAAAGATGAGGCCTTAAACTGTACAAATCCAGAAAAAAGAGTTCCGTGCGGAAATTGCGAAGAATAGACATACGCCATATGGAATAACAATCACTGTGCGTGAAACAAATAAAAATGGGCTTTCGATGCGGGACATGTAAAAATGGTAAAACACAATGCATGTAATTTTCCCAAGGATTAAACAGTATGCACAAGAGAGAGAGAGAGAGAGAGAGAGAGAGACTAAAAGAAAAAAGGGAAAAAATTGTGGTATTTGAGTTATATTTTTGGCAGAAATGGCATATGAGAAAGTAGTTAAAGTAAGGGATATTTGGGAAGGAATGAAAGTTATAGGGGCCAAATACATATACACGTGGCTTATATTCATAAATTACTGATTATATGGCCCATTTTCAATATTATAAGTAGAAAATTAAAAATTTTCAGCACAGATCCAACTTTATAAATTACAGATTCACAGATCCAATAATATATTTGAATTTGTTTAAAACTTATTTAGATCTTGTTTTCAATGTATATTAGTTTATGACTTGTTTAAAAATTATTTAGAACTTATTTAAAATCTATTAATGTTTAAATATACGATTAATATATATTTCAACATATTCTATAACATGATTAAAACTTGTTTATAATTTGTTTAATATCTATTCCTTGTATATTTGTTTATAACTTATTTAAAGGTTATTTAAGACTTGTTTAAATTCCATTAATATTTAAATATACAATTAATATATACTTGAACATATTTTATAACATGTTCAAAACTTGTTTAAAACCTGTTTATATTTCACAGAAACAGACGCCTTGAATTTAAAAATACGGAACCGTGTATAAAAAAAGTCACACTTTGAATCAATAACTATAGAAAAATGAATATGTAATAAACATATTATGCCCGATGGAAGAAATATTACAAATTAATATATTACAACCGCGTAATTTCCTCAAGTTATAAGGAGCCTGTGTAGTTTCTATCATGTGTTGGGTCATAGGTTAAACGGACCAGTACCCCTTTGAAACCCAATTCAGTTTCACTGCCATTAGCATATGGTCCGATCCATGAAGTGTTGGGTCATTTGGCACGACACCGTTTTAGGGGTCGATTATTTAGCCCAATTAGCTTGTGGGTCCCGCCGACACAAGAGAACTCACAAAGCAAACAAAACCATATTAGCAAGGTGCAAAACAATAAGACTCCATTATTGTTGACTCTTTAGCATATTTAAGACGAAAACAATCTCAATTATGCTTAACTTTGTGTCATTTGATTTGTATAATTCAAATCAAGAACATGGATCGTTTAAGGACATTAAAAGCAGCAATTTAGGCTGTAAAGTGTGTTATATATACTAGGACCTACTACTCACAATTTGTGTCATGTCTCAATAAAAGGTGAATCCCAACTTAGGTTCCTCAATATATTTCATCCTTGGTTATAAGTTTAACACAAGACATCTATGAAACCTATTTAACCTAAGAGTATATTAATATATCCAAAGAATATGCATATTTGATATTAGTCTATGCTACTGAATTTTAGGCTTTATGGCTCATATTTAAAAATGTATTTTCTAGGCGTGCCATATCCTATGAGACCAAGTTGTTAGATTTGTTTGTTTCTCATTTCTTAACAGCGGCGGACCTAGGGGGTTCGGCATAATCCCGTGATCCCGTTCGATTATGTGATCTCTTAAAATATAATACATATATATTATATGTATTTACAGTATTATATGAGAAATTGACATATTATATATAATATATGGTATTTATTAACTATAAAATATCACTTTATTCGTTGTCAGACCCCACTTAGATTGTGTTTTGGTCCGTCACTATTTCTTAGTATTTTACATTTGTTTTTACACTTCAACCAATCATACTTGAAGATTCAGTACATTCCCATCAATAATTAAGTTGTTTTTTTTATCATAATTAAGATGTTTATACAAGACTTTTTTAATGATTTTAAAAGCATTAAAGCATGATCCTGCTCCCCTTAGGGATACATTTATTCCACGCATGTGCACATTATTTGGCTCCTAATAAACCAGTAAAATTATCATATTCATCTCTCCCTGTGTAATTTGTCTAGATCCCTGTAATTACCGTTTAAAAAAAGGACAATAATTTGGGTAAATTCACTCTTGGAGATGATAATATGTTTTTGAAACCAAGTAGAATTTAGTTAATGTACTTTAATAGTTGAATAAAAAAGACTACCATAAAACTAACAATCATATATTTATGTAAACGTGGATTTCCGTTATAGTTTGAAAATGACAATGGATGAGAGGTACGGTTAATGATGAAATTGCTACATAAAACCAATTAAATTCCCTTAAAACCTAATATTATTGAACAAATAGATCAAAATTAGCTAATTCAAAAGGATGAGTTGTCTTTGAACTAATTAGATACCCAAAAGTATGTGAATGAGTTGGCATGAAACTCTTTCAACTTAAGCAGAAGTTTCAAGTTCAAGCTTTGCGAACACAACTATCTTAAAATTCTTGAGGGTGACATTAACAAGAGGTTTCGGGTTCAAGCAGAAATATAGCTACCTTAAAACTCTTAAGAGAGATCTTTGCTACTCTTAAGGGAGATCTTTACTACCTTTCAGGTCTGGGTCAATCCGGATTAGTTGGGTCCTACGGGATAAGGAAATCGGATGATTGAAGAAACAAAAAAAAAAAGATACAATAATGTACTTATTATTTACGTTATAACAATACCCACAAGGCCACACCGAGGAGAGTTTTTATTTACGTACCTTATGGCTTGTGAGTTCACACAACTCTCATTGGTCTGTTGGACACAATCTTGACCCAATCCTTGTCTTAATCAATCGAATTCTTTATTAATCTTTTGAAGAATTGTACTAGTCCTTAAATCTTTCGACACGTTTAAACATAACTTATAACAAAAAGTTTATTTTCTTGCCCTTTTGCGAACCACTCTGTCATATAAAGCTTGTATAAATTTCCTCTAATCAAAATCCAAATTAGTACTTAACCAATCCTTTCTAATTATGCTCTGATCATATACATATTTAGTCTTGCTTTATTTATGATGTATCGCATAGAATGCGCCCTAGTCACATGATTAATTAATTAATGAAGATAAGTTTCGTATAAGATGTAATTACAGGTCATGTGAATCTTATATTTGTTAATTGAACATTCACAAGAATATATGCATAGAAGTTTGCAATATAATTACTTCATTTAAGAATATCCGCCATGCCATAACATTCCAAACTGTTAAGTTGCTATATGTATATATAGAATCATATGATTCCACTTCAATTAGTTGGATGGCTTATAAATGTACAGAAATTGGCAGTAATATTCTTAGTTCAACAAATTAAGACGGGAACTTTTTCACCTAATCCATATTTAAAACCATAAATGTGAAACCTTTTTTTAATTGTTGTCAATTAGTCTTTTCTATATAAACACATGGTTTATTCAGGAATTAGAAGATTATATGCATATTGTACATAATGACAACGGTAGTTAAATTTGGCATACAACGTGGCTTTAAAATAATGAGACGTGTTATATAATATGTTACTAAACTAATTTTTGTATTAACCAAAAAGGTTTCAGTTCAATGGTAAATATAATACATTGATTTTGGATATATTTTATTTGTTAAAGAGTGGATATTTATATATTAAGAAGTTTTTAAACAATTAAATGTTTAATCATCCAATTAAAATTACTAAAAAGTTGATACAAACTCTTTCTCTTTTAGTTAAATTTGGTTTAATCTGAATTAGTTAAATACTATGAAGTTGCGTGATTAATAAGACAATCACGAAGATATCTGAAAATTAAGTAATTTAATTAACAAAAATAACCCGACGGCTCAACAAAAAGAAATTAATTTACGTACCTTATGGGACAAATAGATCACAGGCATACATATGATTCAACCGTAGAAGGCATATAACAACAAGAAAGGCCAAATCAATCACTTTTTATTCTTTTCATGGCACTGAAAAGCATATATTTTGTAGACAAATTAAAACTGGTACTTGAAAGTTACGTCCTTATTATACTGATATTCTCGTCAAAAGCTATGGAATAAGGTGAATACCATTCTGTCATCAAAGTGATCAAACCTTTTTGGAACCAAATGCATGCCTCCATTATAAATTGATAATACACTCTTTGCACATGCAAAAAAGGAATTGTTGTCATAAAACTTTACTCTCTTCATCTACTGCATGACAAAGGGAAAAAAGAAAAAGGAATGCGTGGGTTTGGTTGGGTAAGGTTGGGTTAACTTTTTGGTTTTGATTTTAGTTTTGGAATGAATGGATTTGTTTGAGTGTTGAGATGAATTAATTTTAGTTTGGTTCTGTTTGGTTTAGGGTGGGTAAATAAGCTTTAAATTTGAGGATAAATTTGTCATTTTATCTTTTCTGTTAAGTAAAACTAAAAGAGGTAGAGGGACTGAAACAAATAATTTGCAACTAATAGGACTGGGATGAATAATATATCAAACCTCGGGGACCGCCATGAATTTTCCCATTTCATTTACATATCATGAATATATTTGACATAAAGATAATATAAATTAAATTCATATTAATTGTGTTATGTTATAATCGTATACTTTATAATCATATTATCGTGTGAGAAATCTTCACCCATATATAAGTATAACACTTTCATTGATTTTTTTTTGTCTCTGCAGGGTTAATTAGATTGGCTGGAGGTGTGAAGAAGAGGGGATATTAGTATTTTGGAATCGAACTCGAATTAAGTCATTCTATCACTGGTAGAGTATAAGTGTGTTAATTAAATTTTCTATATAATTGCGAGTTATATTGAAATGAAGTTAACTGTGTATCACATGAAGCATGTCTCACATGTTACGTCTCTTGAAACTTTAATTGTTTAAGATCAAAGTGGAAATTCACTAATTCTTGATTGTAGCTTAGATAATTTTAATTTGCAATTCTTTTCACAGGAATAACTATATGGTACCTTGCAATCGCAAGTGGAAAGTCATTTTTTTTGTTTATATCAATCCAACTCTTGATTTGTTATCAATGGAGACCAAATCCATTCGCACTGATACAAGTGCACTTGCGATTATAAAATTGTTTTTCTCTTTAGCAGCCTTTCTGGTATCAGAGCAATTAAATAACAAAACCTTTGTAAAGCTCTCAACTGTTCAATCATGAAGGGCATGACTGTCTTTTTGTGCTGACCACTACGCTCGTACAAGACATGAACAATTAACACATCCTATATATATATATATATATGGTGGTAGTTGAGCCCTCTTCACTCCCACCTAGAAGGTTAGATATCACAGTAACCCAAAGTAGCAACATTGGCAATTAGCAATCCTCTCTCTTTTATTTGTCAAAACACACACTCACTCACATACAAAAAAGAAAAAAAGAAAAAATCTTCTTTACAATGACTTCAGTAACCCACAAGTCAATCAAAAGAGAAGTGAAAGCAATAGAGACTCCAACAAATGATATGACAAATATTGTGTTGTCCAATGGTACCAGCAGGACAGGAATCAATAAGGGAGCTTGGACTGCAGAGGAAGATAGAAAACTTGCTGAGGTTATTGCCATTCACGGTGCTAGAAGGTGGAAGAACGTTGCTGCTAAAGCAGGTACTTAATTGATTGTGTGAAACTGTATCCTGATGTTCTTTTGTTAATTGGACCTGAAGTTACTTCATTTTGATGAAAAGATTGATGGGTTGTTTTTTCTTTTTTTCAGGTCTTAATAGGTGTGGCAAGAGTTGCAGGCTTAGATGGTTGAATTATCTAAGACCAAACATCAAAAGAGGCAATATTTCTGACCAAGAAGAGGACTTGATTCTTAGACTTCATAAGCTACTAGGAAACAGGTTATTAATTTTGCTATCTAGTTTATTCAACTTGATTCTGGATACAGCTTTCAGAACTGATATGATTAAGTTTAACTCGAGCTATTTCTTTTTGATAAGTCATTTTGTTTGCTTCGGATGGAATCATACTCACAACTGCTTAATGCCGGAGTTTATTTTAGTACCAATGAACTATTAAGTCTATTAGTGTTTAACTCGAACTAATTGGCTTGTATAGAGTTTGATTAAATCTATTTTGATGTTGTAGGTGGTCATTGATCGCGGGAAGATTACCAGGTCGAACAGACAATGAGATCAAGAACTACTGGAATACTCATTTGAGCAAGAAAATAAACCAAAGAGAGAAACAAAGTGGAGGTTCAAGAGAAGATGGAGAATCCAAAGCTGGAAAAAGAACAACCCACCACAAGGTTGCTGAGGAGGCGATGAGAGAAGAGAATACAAGTAATTATAGTACGACCAGCAATGGAGGAGATATTAATGAAGACTCAAATATCAGTTTCAATGTGGATGATTTCTTTGATTTCTCCAATGAAGATCCCCTCAACTTGGAGTGGATGAGTCACTTCCTTGAAATTGATAAGGGCTTAACATTTTGAAGAATATTGCTTTGTTTTCTCTCAGTGAAATCAGTGCAAATGCACATTCATGGTGTATGTGGATTTCCATTTTGACATTTTTTAATAAGTTAGTGTATAATCTTTAAATCTTTTATTTGTTCTTACTTTTGGGACAAATTAAAAACTGTATATAGTTCTTTTTTCCATTTTATTTATACTATATTTGTCAAGATCAAATCAGAAAGTGAATCAAAATGAAAAAAAAGGAATGACAAGTTTAAAAGGAGAAAAATTGCAGACTTACAGAGAATCGGTGAAGAACTGCAATATTATGGACGTTAGTGCAGAAAAAGTAATAGAGATTCTTTGATGACGAAAAGGGTGTGTGTAAATATAGTCAAAAAACGATAATTAAAAGTGGAGAAAGGTATACGTATACTGCATTGTGGACAATTAATTCGTCTCATATATATATATATATATATATATATATATATATAAAGTCTGCTCTTGTCTTAGCCAAGATGCGTCAATGGGAGAGAATCAACATGCATGAAACAGACAACAAACAAGTGCAGCAGGAGATCAACATGCAGGAAGGACCCCATCTTTGGGAAATTGCCACTGTGATCAAAGATTTCTTCCATTTGCAGGAGAGCTTTCTTATGTGTAAAATTGATTGGATTCCTAGAGAAGCCAATCGAATTGCAGATTTCTGGGCTAAAAGAATGCTTAGTTCATGTATGCCTCCGGGCTATATTTCAGATCCAAAATCTCTTGTAAAAACAAAATTCATACTTTCTCGTGAAAAAAAAATATATTCATGCTTGCCTTTATTTCTCATACTACGGCTCTGTCTAGTCCAGTTTAGGGTGCCACAGATGATCCTGTCAAGTCAAATCCTTCCCCCAATCCAGCTGTAACTAAAGTCGTCTATATAATTTTCCAGAACGGTAATTATTCTAACGGGATCGAATTTTTGACTCTTTATCGTTAAAATTTAAGATAACTCCAACAACAATAAATTATGAGCAACTGATGACGAATATTCAATTTGAGTGACCTGAACTGTAATACCAGGTGGTTAAAATTTGAGCATTTAGGAAAAATTATTGATGCAATGAGGATGAATAGTGAAGAATGAGAGGATGTAGCCTCACAAGAGGGACCCGCTTGGGTGGAATTCGAGAGAGCAAATTTAGGACATTTCTTGATTAAGCTTTGTTTCATTCGTAGAAAATTTGGACATTCACCATTTAACAATTTTGTCCGCACCCCAATAATAACTATATTTTGCTTTTTCTTTTTACTGAATCTTTTCTCTCTTTTTTTTTCGTGCAAATCACGTAAAATACAGTTCTTTTTTGTTTTTGTTTTTTACTGTCATGAAAGCTAGTAAAATGCATTGCTTTCACTCGTTAATTAAAATTCTTCACCACTTTGGTCTCACTAAACATTAATATATTCTCAGCATATAGCATTTAGTAATTTTTTTAAGTCGTATCATTCTATTTTTTTATTCAAAAATCTTTTATTCACTTTATGCACAAATTCCCGCAATTTTTTTATATAGATTACCCTTATTATCACAAAACCTAAAACGAAAAATCTGCAGTGTCCTAACTGCAACAACAACTTCATAATTATGTCTTATACAAGAATGACAAAAACGTGAGACATACTTTTAGAAAAATATATCAAGTAGATACATGTTATAGGCAAAACATAAATCACTTTCATTCAAATTGACAAGTTTAAAGGCTTATTAGGAAAATTATGAAGTTAGATTACTTAATAGGAAAAGAAAACACAATTTGGCGTACATGTTATCAGTTTTTTTTAACAGTGTTATTTGACGTGATTAATTTAACAAAAAAATGTTCTAATTTGGCCTCAATAGGACAAAATTAACAGATTTAAAAGTTCATTGAAAAGATTGTGAAGTTAGAGGACTTAACAGGAAAAACAATACAAGTTATGGAGCTTACTTATGGATTCGGCATGGAGAATTTCATTTTTTAAAATCTTTTGATTGTTATAGTACACCAGGTAGCTAAAGACATCCTAGGATTATGTTTGGTCACGAAAACAAGATAAACACTGAGCATATGACCTCATAAAGCTACCTCCTAAACCAGAGAGCCGAGAGGCTTTGTCTGTAGGATTATTAAGAGAAGAAATTTGTCATCTTTCATATATTTTGTTCCAGAACAGCTTTCCTATTTAACATTTTTTCAGAATGTAATTGAAAACCCTAATATCAATTTCCTTGATGTGCAAAAATTTTTATATCCAGTACAAAGAATTTGAATCTCCCTTCTGATATCAACAATACATTGCAGCAGAGTTTTGTACAAAATGGCATTCATGCAAATATAATGGGGCATACCAAATCAGGGTATGAATTCAATGTTTTCAACAACCAAATACAAAATAAAAGAATGTCAGTTGCACAAAGAATCCCATACATGTAGCCCACAAACTTAAAACATATTTCACTGTCAAAAAATAAAAAAGAAAACTTAAAATATATTCATATTTCAAGTTACATCTTGAATTGGTGAAAATGTGAGGACCAGAGGAATAAGACCCTTATTGAGTTACTGAATTGCTACCTCATTCAAAGCTCCAAATGCAATGACATCACCAATTCTTAGCATCATCACTCAATAACAGCAACATTTAGTTAAAAATTTTAAAAAGAGTCCGAGAGTACAGAAGGCTTTTCCGGGGAGAATATCTAATCACAATTTTACAGATTGAAAGGCATTGGGATCATATACCGAAAATGGCGACAATGACAGCCTAAAGATTCCAAATGCAAGTAAAGGCAAACAGAAAAAGTTATGGCAAACGTATTATTGGCATGAGATTGTGTATCAAAAGTTGAAGCCAAAGAGCACAAAAAAACGTTCAGCTTTCTTACTTAACCATGTGAAGCACTGTGATATTGGCTATTCAAATCATGTCAATGAAATTTGTTGAGAACTAGTACCTTAAACGAATTGAAAGAAATGGAATATGCACATAAGGGAAAAAGTTCAAAAAGCATGCATGTGAATTTTCTGCTTCCAATCTATCTTGTTTATAAAGAACCTTCAGTCTACCCATAAATCACATACAAGTGCCGGTCGCGAGAAATCTACAGAGGGAAGGCAAGAAGAAATCAGCAACAGGAAGTGGACAAGAAGAAAACAACAAACCAGGGAATGCTATAATGAATTTTATCGTACCATAGTTAAGTCAAAGGTGATAGGGACAACAACAAAAATACTTGCAAATTCTAAATATTCTTAGTAACTTACAGTATTATCAGACTATCATCAGCACATCCACCATTAAAGTTATCCCCACGCAACAGAACAAGCATAATTAACCAGCAATTTACCATCGACACCAAAATTCTGCAAAGTTAGAGAACATTGTTAATGCTGAGAAAATAAGAATCAAGTTTGAGCTTACTGAATTTTGACAAGATGACATGTTAAATTGAGCAAACAAGGACCATCCCACCAGAGGACAGTGCCTTAAGTGAATATACATATGTCCAGAATATACTCCAAATAAAAAAAAAAGAATAAACTCTTTCTTTTTTACAATGAAGAAGAATATACATTTGGGATAATATAATGTATTACTTGTGGTAAATGGAGAAGAATATAGCTGGAATAAATAGTACATTTGTATAAGGGTGACAAGATGCCAATAATGTTTATGACCATCTCAGACACAGAATCCACTTTAATTTGTAGGAAATATATGAGGTCAAGCACACAGCACCACATGGGTAGTCAGATATTAACATCTGGAAGATTACAGCTACACAACAAAATGCATGTAGTACCCCCTAGCCCTTCACCTGAGAGCCTCACAAAAAATATTCTACACTTAACAGTGGTAAATTGAGGCAGAAAAAAGCAATCAAGATACAAACTAAACACATGAGCAATTCAGAAGCCACAGATTACTGCAGGTTCATTGTTCTTGTAGTCATAAAACTTGTTCTGCAAACTCAATCTCTTATTCCATCATCCAAAAAATGGCAGCTAATATACGCTCTTTTAATGAATTTGAAGCACATTTATCTATTGCACATGCAAAAGATGATAAGAACATATCAAACTGAAATATTCTTCTTGAAAATTATTCGATAATGCATAGCACTTACATTAACTAGATCAATCACCAATTCATCAGGGTTTGGGGAGAAAGCACTGTTGATATATACAAACTAGAAACAATTGAAGAACGGCAAATATTAGTTTTCTGAAACCAAAGATTTTACCACGCATTATTGAGATATCAACTGGAAGGACAAGTTACCACGGTATCCATATGAAGTTGCCGGCACAAGAAGTCGATCACCTTAGCAAATTTGTCAGTTCCTGGAATCTATGACATCAGAGAAACAAATGAAAAAATTCCCTCAAGAGAACTATTTTCTGTAAACAGAGTATACATATCAAGGCCATTCCAGTAACATACAGAGAGAAAAGTTCTTGACTTTCAATTACATTACATCATAAAAATTCCTCAATGTACAATAAACGAAATAAAAATCGACACAATTTCAAGTTTAAACAACATCAAGCTCAATGACCGGTCATATAGATATTTTTTTAAAAAAAGAGGAAAACACAGATGACGATTAACCAGACTGTTACTCATCAATTAGCCACCTCATATGTCCATATAAGTGATACACGAACTAAGACACCATCCAGCATTAAATTGCATTCTCCTCCGAATCAAATCAACCAATCAATAATCACGATGATAACCATCAAGATCAAAACATAAATGGGCATCAAAGATTACAACTTTTTCACTAACAAATCGACAAAACTAACCACAACACCCACGAATTCTTTTCAATTAAACAAAACCAAACACGTTTATCCATCAAAGAACACACCTTGAACTTGTTTTGCTTGAGAATGGGAGCATCAGCAGTTGCTTTCAGCTGAACAATCACTGCAGTTAAAAGAGCCATAAGAAGCAGCATAACTAACTGAAAAAAGAAAGAAAGAAGCGCGAATAAGAACTGGGTTTTTGTGGCTTGCCTTT
>CAODLS011075507.1:0-10288 GCA_948243855.1 Flueggea neowawraea | reverse complement strand
AGCATTTGGAGAGGAACAGGAAGGATAAGGATTCCAAATTCCGCTTGATTCTTGTTGAGAGCAGGATTCATAGACTTGCTCGCTACTACAAGAAAACCAAGAAGCTTCCACCTGTCTGGAAATAGTAAGGACACCTATCTCCTCTCTTAATAGTTTTATATTCTTACTGTGTTTTGGATTAATGTCCATGACCCTTTTCCTGTTTGATAAGTACTTACTAAAGGAGTAGAGTTTGCATTCATTTTTTTTGAATTTAACCTGACATTTGCATTGATTCCATTGTTGTCAAGTTTCCCATTGGATTTGATTTTGAATTTGTCTTACAAATGCTCTTGAAGAAACCTGAGTGGACAATGCTGTTAACATTATTAATAACTCAATTTCTTATCTTGCAGCGAGTCGACCACTGCCAGTACTCTTGTTGCATAAGCCTCCTATGTTGCTCGAAAAAGTATTGTGATAACTGCGGTGGGCGTAATGCTCTTGGGTCTTGGGAGGCAACATCATAGTTTACATTTGTTAGATCATCTCGTCATGTTAATTAGGACAAAAGTGGTGGAGACGATATCTTTCTGCAGTGATTTTCAATTTCATTATGAGCTTGTGCTTTAATTTTGATATTTAATGTTTGCAAATTCTGCAATATTATATTGACAATTGGACTTTAGAGGCTTTACTGATGTTGAATATGATCTGTGCTGGTCTGTCGGTTCCTTGCGTATTTTTTGGATCATTCTTCCTCAGCAATTTTACGGTTCTTAGTTGAATTTTCCAGCTCTAAAAAGGCCTAAAAGAGCATATGTAACATCAAAATTCTAATGTTTTTAGAAACTCGATGTAACTATTTTATTTTCGTTCTGCAATTGTAATTCCAAAATCCGTTTAGCTGGAGTTAGATTAACGATTCATTTATATGTTTGTTTTTTGACTAATTGTTCATTTACTGTTAATGCCAATCGCACGGTGCGAGCCCCAGGTTTAGAGCATCTGCAACGCACGTCAATTTGGCGTGCGTTGCTCTAAATCTTGGGGTAGCACTGTAGCTACGTTATATGCATTTTTTTTCTTTTCTTTCTTTTTTCATTTCATTTATTTTTTTAGTTTTAATTTACAGTATATTTGTCTATTAATCAATCAATGTATTTATACTAATAATTAAATTTATTATTAATTCATTTTTTGTAAAATTCTAGTATAAAATATGAAAACATTAAAATATTGTATAAACACACATACTTTACAAAATTAAACATTGAACATATTTATAACAATGTAATTTAACATTTATCATAATAAAGTTGAACTTGCAATTAAAATATAAGATAACTAATACAAAAAAAGACAAATTATGTTGCCAAAATTAAAATTTAATAATCAAAAAAATTAGTTCTATTTCTACCAATATTAGAGAAATAATTGCCAAATGGATTCGATGTAGAAGGTGGAGGTTGTTGAAATTGTCCTCTTTTACAAAATTTTAGTATTTCAAGCTTTCATATAGGCACTGACATTCAAATCACTGATAATGGACAAATTCTGCATCAAAATAAGTTATTCTCGTTGTCTTTCTTTTACTTCTCGTTTTCTTTCTTTTCCTTCTTTTTTCTTTCTTGTGCTTCTCAAATTCTGGCTAACTCTTCTTGCTTTCTTTCTTTTAAAGCCAAACTTTGTTTCTTGAGTGTCAATCTTTCTATGCTTGATCGCTCCAGCATTTCTGCATGTTTTTAGGTCTATTCTTGTAGTTTATTGATAACTAATGAAACATTGTCATCAGTCTTTTTTTGCGTTTTCGTTTTTTCATCCCACAAGGTCGTTGAGAAGAAGAACCATCAATATCATCATCTAGATTAGTTTGGAAGGCGGACAAACCAGGAGATTCCATGGATTGGGAATCAGGCATGGGGTTTTTGATTCCGATGAGAGATAGTTCATGTCATACTTGCGAGAAGCTTGTCTTCGTGGATTGACATCATTTTTAAATTTTTCAAAAAGTCTGACTGTGTTCCAAACATGGTCAAACTTGAAACCATTTTTATAATTGAGATCTTGTCTGAGCGACATTTTTTGCTCAATCTAACTGTAGATGAGTTGAAAATGTGAATCAAAATGTTCATATGCATATAAATTAAAATGCAAAAAATATTCGAGCTACTCACAATATTTTGTTTTGATGTCTCGCTGCGATTCAAAAGCTCTACTTATCGGATACATCCATTCAAATTTTTAGTGACCTTTTCAATGTGTTGCATTTGTGATTGAAGGGATCTCACTGCTCCCATTCACCTTGTTTTGAAGCATTGTAAGTTTTTTCTCAACACGAGACCAAAAGTTTTTTGAAGATTGGTTTCTCTCTGTAATAAGGTCTTTAGAAATATCAATATAAATTTAGCATAACATTTGGTCTTCTTCGAGAGAATAGGCTAAACCGCGAGAAGACATTTTGGAAATATAGATATTTTGGAGACTGATTCAGTGGAGATGAGATTTGAGTAAAGTTGAGGTGAGGTGAGATTTCTAAGAAGATTGAGAGTTTATATAGATGGTAAAAGAAAAACAATTAGATAAATATGTAGATAATGAGTGTCTAGATCGTTCGATGGATTTCGTCATATTGTAAATTGTCAATTAGTTTTATTTTTTCAAAACCTTATCAAAAAGGTATATTGAGAATCAACCATTGGATGAATTTCGCCATAATATCAACCGTCATATTGTATTTATCTTTCAAAACCTTATCTTTTCACGATATCATCAAAATATTTATGTTCAATATTTATATATTATTATCCTGATTTATATATTTTTATCCAAATTTATTTTATTTTGATTATTATATTATATTGTTCTTTTAATATATAGTTAAAATTTTTTAATGTGTGTATGTAGTTATAAATTTTAATAAATAAAAATATATTTTTATCCAAATTTATTTTATTTCAATTACTGTATTATAAAAATATTTATGTTTAATATTTATATATTATTAAAAATATCAAAATATATTTTTAGTTGAAAGAATAAGTGAAATAATTAAACGTAAGTGTAACAATAATAAAAAAGAAGTGTTGAGAGGAATATACTTAGAATATTTGATTTTGTGTTAAAAATAAAGTAAGATAATTGAATTAACTTTTACTATAACTTCTATATTTTAGTGTAAATTTATTATATTTTGTAATAATGGGTTGGAGATGATCATAGTATCTACACCTTACTCTTTTTTTTTTATTATTTTTTGAAAGATTATGATGGTTTTACAAATGTGCTTTGCATTTATTCGCTATCTGTATTTGTTAGGCATCTTCGTTATCGGTTGTTTTTTATCACTTTTAATTTCTTTATTTTTGTTTTTTTTTACTTGACGGAGCATTTTTTCTTGTTAATTTTATCATTTTATTACTTGATTCTTATATTACTGAACAATAAAAAATAAGTTTACTTATTTAAACAAAAATATCTGCAACTTAATGGTCACCGTTGATGGATTGACATAAAATTGAATGAATAAAAATATTAATTAATGGTAATTTTTTGTTATAACCAAAGAAAAATTTTCTTTTGGTTATTGTATAGTATCTTTGTTATTATATGCCTTCTCTTTGGGCTCGCGTAGCACCGCGTAAAACCCAAAACTATAACCCCCAGAAAACCCTAGACAATAGCCAACTCAACTCGAACCAGATACACTCGGAAAACCAAAAATTGGTATCGGCAAAATGGTTTTAGGGCTCATACAATTCACCGACAGAACCGGAGAGGGTTCCGGCCAACCTGTTCTCGACGCCAACATCGGTGAGGAGCTTTTGCACGTCCAGCCTGGCGTCGCTGTCGTTCTCGGCAATCGCTCTCCGGAATCCCCCGGCACTCTTTACATCTCCAACAAGTAATGAATCTTATCCAATTTGTCTGTCGAATCGAAAAGTTTTCATCTTTTTGTACTCTTAAGTGTGAAAAATGGCTGGGTTTGTGTTGCAGGAAAGTGCTGTGGCTAAGTGATGTCGACAGAACTAAAGGTTATGCCGTTGATTTCTTGTCTGTGTCACTACATGCAGTTTCAACGGATCCTGAGGCTTACCCTTCTCCCTGTATTTACACTCAGGCATGTCTCTTTCCTCATTTTTTTTTTCTTTCGGTTAATTGTTTTAAGGCATTATTTAAGTTTTGTTTGGTTGAAGTTGTGATTGAAAATTCAGTATGAACCATTGAGGTCTGTTTGGCTTGAAATGTTGGTTATACTCCTTGGCAGATTGAGACCGAAGCTGATGGAGATGAGTCGGAGAGCTCAGATTCTGAATGTGGTGAAACCTTTGACTTGTCAAAAGTTACTGAGATGAGGCTTGTTCCTTCAGATCCCAACCAATGTATATCTTTCTTATTGTTCTTATATTCAATATTCTAGTATTGCTGCTTGTTGAATTCTTTTTGCCTTAATTATTTAAATCTGTTTTCAATTTAATTTAATTTAATTTAGTTTTGGATTTTAGTGGATACTCTGTTTCAGATATTCTGTGAGTGTGCTGAGCTAAATCCTGAACCTTTTGATGGTGGGTATTGTCTCGTGTATCTGAATGAATTCTGTTTATTTCATTTTTTTCCAATCTTAATTAAAATAATGAAAATTTCTATGTTACATTTCCTTGTACTACCTTTAGAGGATGAAGATGAAGGGAGTAATTGGGTTTTCAGTACTGATCAGATGACAGATGAGGCTGCTGGTATGCAAAAGATGTTACTATTTCCTTACTGCATATATAGATTTTTCTTACATGTTGCATGGTAAATTTATAAACCAACTTTCACTTCCAGATGAGGAAGACTCTGAATGCTTTGCCTCTCAGAATCCATCGTCCACTATTGGTCATTCAAATGGCCACAGTGACTTGGCCCGTACTGTCCTTGAGGTAAGCTTAGTAATGTCTATTTGACCGTAAAATAAGTGCAACAATCACATGCCGTAGCATTCTGTACTTTGATGCTATAGGCAGATCATCTACACTAGTGACGTGACTCGTCTATTGAGTATTTTCGTTTTGCATTCTAGTTTTTCTTGTGAAGGAGTCATGGAAACATTATGCTTTCATGCTGAAATTTTCATGTATAAATCATAATATACTGTTCTCTGGCACCTTTCATTGTCGAGTAGAAATCATTGCTATGTTTAATATTACATATCTTCATGTATGCAGCTTCAAATTAACGATCAGCGATTTGAAGATGCCAAGGAGATGGAGCATGAGAATGACAGATGTCATGAATGAACTTTCAAGGAGCCCTTGAACAATTTCCTCTCTCTTCTGCTATGTTTATGTAAAGCCATCTTGCTGTGATAGTGAAATTTATCTCGAGGAAATGGGTGGCGTCATAGGGTGTAATTGCTTAGTGATTATATTGTCTATGTTTTTGTTGATGTAATAGATATTTAACCAAGTTGTGAACTTGTGATAAAAGCTGCTGGACTGAAGTGGGATTTTTTGGTGACATTTCATTTGAGTTAGAAGCTTTTTTACCAGATGAGATCATAAATTGTGAATACTTAATAAGTTTGGAATGCTCTCTTCATGTACAGAATGTAGTTCAAGGGTCTTTCCAGTACATTGGAACTAGTAAGGAAATCGGCAAGGCGAGAGACGATGAACATAAAGCTATACAACTACGAAAGTGACGATTCAGATTTGCAGGTCATAAAGATCAAATGTGTTTTATACATATAAGATCAAATGTGTTAATTGCATAAAGAAATAAAAAAAAAATTGTGTTAATTGCATAGTGCTTTGTCTTTTTATGTATGGCAAGCTCAAATTAGGCCGCCTTCCATTGTGTCGCAATTTAAAAAAGTAATCGGTGCTTCAAACATATGACCTGTTGGCTTTGCCCTACTCGGATTCGTACCGCCAGATAACCATTAATCAATGCCATTCAAGCAACACATCGTGAACCAAATAACACGCAAAACTTGTCAAAAAAAAACACGCAAAATTAGTCGAGGCAGCACTGTGTCTGTAAGGTAAGCATCTCCAATATTCTCTTTATATTAATATTTTTATCTATAGTAAAAAATTTTAACTCAAATTATAATTTCAATACTTTATTTATCACTCTTTATCTTTAAAATAACATAAAGATTATCTTTCACTATTTAATTATAGAGAGTGATAGACACTATTTTATATGACATTAATGATAGTCTAATTCTATTTATTAAAAACACAATAAATAAAAAAAATATATAAAATAATTAAAAATTAATCTTATGAGAATTAACAAAATAACATTAAATTTTAAAAAATTGCATTGAAGAACAATTTTTTTATTACTCTATATAATTAAATACACTCTTTATTTTTACTAAAATTATACTTTATAATAAAAAGTACCATTGAAAATGCTCTAACAAAGGATTTGAAACTACCTAAGATTTTTTAACATTTAATACATACCAAAAGGGCAAAACCAAGGATTTTCATAACACTGCAAATAGTATTTAATTGATGATAAACAAAATTCTGATTCTGCATAACACAATCTTTAACCACAAAAAAGCATTCGAATAACACATACTTAAGAGGTATTCTTTGGAAATCTTTGTCTAACACATCCTCTTTGAAAGAAAAAGATTGAACAGGAGCAAAGTTCTCTAAAAAACTAAATAAACTGATGGCGACCTCGAAGGAAAGTGCGTAATGTTTATGAATCTGCAATTGTAACCTCCACCTCAACTCCAGGTTCAATTGTAATTGATGTGATCTGTTTCACTACATCAGGGGAGCTAAAAAGGTCGATGACACGCTTGTGGACACGAAGCTCAAATCTGTCAAAAGTGTTGGTTCCTGAAACATGTAGAATGCAAAGCAGATATGTAAACTTGCAACACTGAGAATCCAGAATACATTGACAAGAGAGAATACATGCACAAGTAGCCAAACAAAATGCAGGGCATACCAATGCACTAAGGCTGAAACAAGGATCAAACCAAAATATAAATTCAGGGCCATATCAAGAGATAATAATTGCCTGAAACTACAGATTTATACACATTACAACTGTCTGTCTTATCTTTATATCATATTTATGCTATGTTCTGTTACCTTGCTTAACAGTTTTACCAAATCAACAAATGCAGCTATATGCATAAACACAAGCTAAGAGCCTATTTAGTAGTTACTGCAGCTAGTAAATTACAAAGCAATTACAACCTCTAGAACTGAAATTCATCAGCATTTAAAGTACATTGAAATTATAAACTTCAATTAAACAACACAGAAAATTAACCAAGCACAAATTAGGAGCTAATACATACATACCTTCACCACAAGGGGATTTCCTGGTGGTAATGTGAAGAACTTTGGTAGGCATTCTCACAGGTCCCTTAACCCTCAATCTCTTATCCTTGGCACCACGAACCAAATCAGCACAAACTATCCAAAGTAACAAAAAATCAGAATAGCCATTCAGTTATGAAATGTCGCGCCATGTAACAACAAAGTGCTTTAACATTCTTGGAAAAAGGATTGCTATTCGGCTATTACACTTTGGATTCTGTCTTGCATATTATACAAAACGAAAGGAGAAAAAGATACCTTTCTCCAAGTTTTTAACATTTTTGGAGGAAAGTGTAATTCTGATCTTGTGAATCTGCTCTTGCGTCTCTTCAAGCCCCACCTTTCCTGGCTTCATCGTTGCTGAATAAGCCGCCATGTTCTCTTGTTCCCTATTAAAACAATCATCCACAATAAAACCCATCAAACAACAAATTACGAGTTCAAATCCAACATACATTTTAATTAACCTCACAAAAGCTACAATCAAGATGCTATAGAAAAAAAAAACAAAGAATTGATTGAATCACATAAACCGATCTACATGAAGTAAAGAAGGAAGATAAGAACTTGATAGTCCAAACATATACGAACGTCAAAGTCGACAAGAATAAAGAAAGATAGACAGGAGTAAGAGACTACAGACCTTGGAGACGAGAGATGGACTGGTGATTGCTGGTGGCGGAACGGGTAGGGTTACAAAGTCACCTCTCGCACAATGATATTGCGGTCTGAGAGAGAAGACCTCGCCGTTTTTTATATGTTAAGCTAGGGTTAGGGTTTCTTCAGGGTTTACGATGGGCCGGACTGGTTGGAAATCGATTTTAACTGTTCAGGGTTTAAGATGGGCCGGGTCGTTTGTACCCGTGTTCAATTCCATAAAAGCCCAATTTTTAACGTCTTGGTTTCATTGCAGGTGCGTGCCACCTGCACAGTTAATAGAAATCCCTTTTCAAAATTTAAGTTGATTTGCTAACTTTTAACGGGCTTGCGTAACATATTTTGTGTAATTTTTATAATAATTGTATAATAAAAATATATATTTTTTTAATAAAATATTAAATACGTAAAGTGTTAAATGTTGTTCTTATCAAAAGAGCCCAACATTTATAATGGAAGAATTGATCTAAAAAAGTCGAAGTTATATATTGTCATCACCGATAGAAGAGATTACATTCACATGTCAAAAATAACTAATTGGCTATAGTAAATGAAATGAAGGTTTTTTCCCGCCATGAAATGAAGTTTCTGACAAAAAAAAAGAAATGAAATGAATTTGAGTCCTTAGAATTTCGACCAAAAAATTAGATGGATTGTACGGCAAGGAGACACGGTACAAAATGTCAAAAGATATAATTGTGGTATTGAATTTGATTCATATCTAAGTCTAATAAGATGATCAATAAAGTTGGCCGATTAGCAATATAGCCAAGATGAAGCATTATTATCATGCTCAACAAAGAGAGAGCATCCACAGTGAAACAAATGGCGAAAATAAAGTGATTCACATGACAAAGTTTTGCGTAGCTCGTACAAAATTAGACGGATCAAAGCTTCCTTCTAGGTTAAGATTATTGGAAAAGTGAACTATATCTATATTTGCTTTATTCTCTCAAATCAACTATATACTCCACCAAGCAGCTGCCATGTCTCAATTGGAATAGGTAAGATGCCTCTATTTAGCAGTCAGTGTCGAACAAGGCACAGACGTCTCCAAAGCCAACCGGGTAGAAAATTGGGCAAAGACGTGCATTTGGTGCAAGTTGTGTCATTTGTGAAGCAACTATCATGCCATTGATGGCAGAGATGACACAATCTAAATTATAAGAAACTAATCACGTTAAATTGTTTGTGAAGAATGACTAAAACAATTAATAAAGATCAAATTTATTGTTTCATCCAGAACTCAATGAACAAAAATCTTTGCCAGGATTGATCACAATCGAATATAACGACAGAATATAAGTAAAAGTATAAAACTTTTCTGATACAATCAATGACCCTACAAATTATCAGAAAACATTGAATCGTAAGGAACCAATGGGTTGGAAAGACAAAGTTTGATGCATTTTTGTTGCAAGCTTAATCTACCTTACAAAGAGTTTCAGGCTGATATGTCCAAAGAAAAGGAAGAAGCTTATTCAGAAACAAAACAACAATTACAACAATTGGAAAATGAGTACAATCCCAAGGCCGGAGCAGAAATGCTAGCAAAGAGTAAAATCACCATCAACCAGGCATAACAGCAACTATAGAAATGGAAAAAGATATGCACCCAGACATAGCGATTCATCAAAAATAAATAGGGAGGCAAACCCATACCAGAAAGGAAAAAACAACTAATCTGCGAAAGTACTGCGTGCAGTAGAATTCATTGACAATAGTAATAGTAATAACAGTTCTTGAGTTGCTGATAAGAAAGAGACTAAACTAGCACTGAAATCCTAGGAAGAAAAAGAATAAGAAAACAAAGGGAAGTGTTTGTGGTTTCCCATTACAAATTCAGGAATTCCCTGCAAAGCATGCATATAAACCATGGAAGTTCTCTATGCTGATTCAATAATTAACCCCCTATTGTAACAAGTACTATATAGCTAAATGAACAACGAATGACATGGAAGCGAGAAAATCATAAGAATCAAAACAAATAAAAGATTCAAATGATCCTACCACAGATTCACAAGAAGCAGCACCTCATTTACACAGCAGCACTCTTCCTACCAGACGGCATATAATAATCCAGATACCACCGCACGAATTTCTTCAAGCCATTCTGCAAATTAATGGTTGGCTTATAACCAAGCTCTCTCTGTGCACAGCTGATATTTGCATGAGTAAACAACACATCACCATTCGCAGGAATCGGCTGCACAACCTTCTTAGCCTTAACCTTCAACAACTTCTCCAATATATTCACAAGCTGACCAACAGAAACTGGGGAAGTATTCCCTAAATTGAACACTCTCAATTGA
>CAODLS011075468.1:0-26267 GCA_948243855.1 Flueggea neowawraea | reverse complement strand
TTCTCCTTGTTTTACAAGCATTTGTGTTTCCATTCCCGTTTGCAAAGAACAGTGAAGATTTCTTGTTTGAAAGAATCAAGAACAAAAGAAATCAAAATGCAATTCCAAGCCAAGTGACAACAAACCCAGATGGGAGCAAATTCCTCGATCTCTGTCGCCTCACTTCTTTTTCTTCTTCGCGTTTCAGTTCCAAATTCGACTCGCTTCTCTCTCCTCTTCACCTAAATCTCTGTTGATTCACTTCTTTCTCATAATGCAAACTCTCAAGCCTCCTTTCGCGCACACAAAATCTTAGAAGAAGAATGAGCAAAAGAAACTCTTTAGACCCAAACTGAATTGAACGAGAAGAGAGTGAATGGAAGGGAATGAGAGAATGACTGAGTTGAGAGGGTTAGTAGTTGCAGTCGATAAGAAAAGAGACGAAGTTGAGAGGGTTGGTTGGGTATCAATTTAGGAAATTAGGGATTTAGGATTGGTTTAAGCCTTGGGTTTTCATTGATTGTATCAGCCCATTACTTCCTATTGGTTTAGATGTGTGTTTAATTTTGGGTTTGATTTTTAGTTGAGTTAATTTTGGTTTTTAGATGGATTTATGTTGGTTTTTAAGGGTGGGATTGTCAGATTTATTTTGGTTTGACTAATTTTGATTTTTAGATGGGTTTGTGTAATTTTGAGAAAAAAAGAGCATAATTTTATCTTTTTATATTTTTTGTTAAGTAAAATAAATTGTGAACTAAGGGAGGGATCGGAGTGACTATTTTCCAACTAAGGGGAACCGAGTTGATCAATATATCAAACTTGCCACCGCCATGAATTTCGCTCATATATATCAAGTCTTTACCCATTGGAATCCATAGGACAAATAGTTCTCAAGTCATCGACTTTCTGCGTTGCCTCTCTCTGTCTCCCTCTTCTGCTACTAGAAGTTTTCACACGATAAATGGCGACCCAGTTCGCAGAGAAGGCCAAAGAAGCTTTCATGGACGATGATTTCAAATTTGCCATTGATTTCTACACCAAAGCCATCGACTTGGACTCTTCCAATGCCGATTACTTCGCTGATAGAGCTCAAGCCAACATTAAAGTTCAAAACTTTACTGGTACCACCACTGTCAATTTTGTCTTGTTGTTTGTAAAGTTTTTTTCTTTTGTGTTGGTTTAGACTTCTGGGATTTTGATTTTTATTTGTGGGTTTCTAGTTTCATGCTGTTTTTGATGTGTTGATTTGAGAAGACATGACGGATTGACTGTAGTCTTTTTGTCTGTTGCAGAGGCTGTTGCCGATGCCAATAGAGCAATTGAGTTGGATCCTACAATGGTCAAGGCATATTTGCGAAAAGGGTATGGTTACAACTTTTGTTTTTTGCATTATGATTTTGTGTGCCCATGTGCTCTTTTATGATTTTATATGAATTAGACAATATTCAAAATTTTGTATTGGTTATTAAATTAGTTTGTAAAAGTAATTTAGATTCTTTAAATAACTTGATTTGCAAGATATTCTTTACTGATTTTGTTCAGCCTGTTTTGTTCTTATTGGAGTACATTATGCCATCGTATATGTGTTTGCGTCGTATATTTGTTCTAATGTTTTATGTCAACTGCTTTAATTGCATAGTTTCTGAAATTCATCGCGTATTTGTGACTACAAAGAAACTTAGATTCTTAAATTAACTTGATTTGCAAGATTTATTTTTACTGATTTTTAGCCTGTTTTGTTCTTGTTGGAAAACATTATGTAATTGTGTACGTGTTTGCCTTGTCATACATTTATTCTAATGCTTTAGGCCAAATACTTTTCCTTCAAAGAGTTATCATCTCGGTATCAGCATGTTTTTCGGGACTTTCTGTTTATGAGGATGACTTTATTGTTGTACAGAACTGCCTGTATCAAGCTTGAAGAATATCAAACAGCCAAGGCAGCTCTTGAAACTGGTGCTTCATATACTTCTTTAAATCCAAATAATACTTGCATGACAATATTTCACTACAATGTTATAATATTTCCTACCTTTTCTTTTTAATTTATATATTTGGCCATGTCATGGACCACGTCTTTGAGATGGTTGTTCAATGTGTTATGGAGTTGCCTGGTTCATGTAAATTTTCTTTTCAATCTTCCAGAGGAATCTGGAGATCGGATCAATCCTGCCACACCAAATGCTCCATCTACGTCAACACCTGTGTCTGTTAGCCCAACAAACAAATGCAGTTTCCTCAGCAAAACCAAAATACAGGTATTTTGTTTGCTATTTATTCTATGCTGCTTATGAGTTTGACTTGCCAATCATCAAGGAAAGATGTGTGTTTAAGGGTTACAATTATAATAAAGGAGAGGAGTGCATTCAAGTTAAAGATCATTCGGCTATCATTTTTTTCTTTACATTTTTTTCTGAAGTGAAAGTTGTAGGAAATCAATGTTACAATCGAGTTATCTAGGAAAGTTTATTTGCCAAATTTATCAACATTAATTTAACTTTGGTTGTTGTACGTTTTATAAACCCTAGACAAAGTATTTTTGCATAGATGGTATAGTATAGTTAAGTTTCATATTGCTTTTTTACTTGGTGTAACTTCTCTCCATGCCATTTTAGATACCAAGTTTAGTTTTCTGGTTGGCTTTTTGAAGAAAGCAGTGGACATTTTCATTCTTTCTTTTTCTCTCTTGTGGTATTATCAACGTGTTTTCATTGGTTTTTGATTGATAATGAGCAGACATGAGCATTACCAAAAGCCAGAGGAAGTGGTTGTAACGATTTTTGCCAAAGGCATACCTGCAGAGAATGTCACTGTTGACTTTGGTGAACAAATTGTATGTTTGACATCTGTGAATATATTTTATTACGCCTTGTAAACTCCTTAGTTTCATTTGTTGAACTTGCTAATAGAATTTTTGTTTTCTTGTTTCAATTTTCAGCTAAGTGTTACCATTGATGTTCCTGGTGAAGAGCCTTATCATTTCCAACCTCGTTTGTTTGGAAAAGTATGGAAATTTTTAGCTTACTTCTGAATCTTTTTTTTTTTGTAAATTCTGCTCACTTCAAACATCTTTTACCTATCTTATTGTTTGAAAAGAAAGAAAAAAATTGAACACGATTGTCTCTGGCGGCTAAGAAAGATATCATGACTTGAAATCGGAAGCTATCTCACTTATGATATTATTGGCTTTTATGGAGCAGATTGTGCCTGAGAAGTGTAGATATCAAGTATTGTCAACCAAAATTGAAATCCATCTTGTCAAAGTTGAACCCATTAACTGGACTTCTCTTAAATATACAAAGGAAGTTGCAATTCCCAAAAAATTACATGTGGCACCAGGTGAGCCAGTTAATTATGAAATCTTGTTTTGAGCATTTTCCGTTCCTCAGGTTCTTCAGTTTCTACGTTCATATTCTGTGACTCATCTTGCATGAGAACAGTTGATCATAGTTTTTCAGAAGATTATCCCATTTCTGTAGATTAATCCTGCATGTGTAATCTCCATTATGTATTATCATCCACTAGAATAGGAAAGGACTGTTTACTAGTTACTGTCACTCTTCTTCACAATTGCAATTTTGCAGCTGGATCTCAAAGGCCTACATACCCCTTCAAAATCAAGAGCAAAAGATTGGGGTAAGCTGGAAGCCCAAATGAAGAAAGAGGTCTGCCTTATACTATAAGTTTCAGATAAAATATATTGCCCTGATTGTTAGCACTCACCAATGGAAGTTTTTGTCTTATTGATGGTGACATGGTGGTTCTTGCAGGAAAAGGATGAGAAGCTAGACGGTGATGCAGCTTTAAACAAGTTTTTCCACGAGATCTATCAAAACGCGGATGAGGACATGAGAAGGGCTATGAGCAAGTCTTTTGTAAGTACCAAAAACATCAGTCGTCCCGTTAACACTTAAACTGAATTTCCCGTCAATGTCAGCATATCAAATCCGTGTCACATTTGAAGATACGATCTGATCATTTGCACATACCATGTTATTCAGCGAGTAATTAGATTTCACATTGCTTCAAATCTACAGGTGGAATCAAATGGAACGGTGCTGTCAACCGATTGGAAAGAGGTTGGTTCGAAGAAGGTTGAAGGCAGTGCTCCTGATGGCATGGAATTGAAAAAGTGGGAACGCTAATCCGGTTGGAAAATACAATGAGTTGGATGAAATGATGTTTGTTGGCTTTTTGGTCTTTGCTCTTTCGTTTTACTTGACCTGTGAGTTAACTATGTATTAGAACAATTTTTTGGTGCTTCATAGAATGACATTTCCGTTTGTAGTTGCCACTTACTATTCTCATACAAGATTTCCTTTTCTTATTTGTTTATTCATTATTGTTTGTCTTTCAATTTCTCTTAACTGATGTTCTTTTTTTATAGGTTTGAGATAAATTGATAAAATTACCTTCTGTTTTGTTTCACTACTTGTGTTTTGTGTACTTGTGGATTGTGTTCATTTTGGACCCTTCCACATAACATATTCATCTTTTTAGATTTAATAAATTTGAAATTTTGTGACTCTTTTCCTAACATGAGAAAGGAGTAATTTTTTACTTTTATTCATTTTAATTTTTACATTCTTATTTTCAGTCATTTATAGAAGCATATATATTTTAATGGTTTTTGATAAATTTTACAAAATGTGACAAATAAATCGCATATATTGTGATTTTTTACTTAATAATGCGTGGTAAGATCAATTATTTTTCTTTATAAAATTATATTTTAAAAATTATAAGTTTAACAACCCTCATGAGCGCAAATATACGCGTAGCTGGAAGTAATATGAAGACGTTCCGGCATCGTCTCTAGAAACTAAAAAATAATGTCGCATCAGGAAAACATTACACCAAAGAGAAAAAGTACTTGTTGGAAATAACTGTTAATGCTCTAACTCTAAAATTAATCCGCCAGATTTTGTAATAAACATGCGCTATATATACAATGCAATCGTGTGGATCAAAATTAATTATGCTCGTACACACACAAATCAAACTGACCTTTGACCTGCAATATAACTTAGGAAGTTACACTAGAAGTCGAAAGATTCAAGAAGTTGGATTATTTTGAGTTTGAGAAACACTGGCATTCTTGCTTTTTGACAAAAATGCCTGTAAATGAGGTGGAGCACTAGTAGGGTGTAAAGCCTGATTCGACTGGGGTGCTCGGGCGGGAGGTGAAGTCAAATTTGATATTCGGGGAGGCTGAGATGGTTGAGTAGGCTGAATCAGCATATCTTTATATGTGTCATAGTTCCGACCTGACAAACTTCCACGCATTCGCCCCGTTGGTCGCCAGTCTTGTTCAGATGGCGAACTGACGGAACTGGTAGACCCAGTAGCTGCTTGCGCAGCTCCAATATTTCGTGCCTGCGCTGTAGTTGAAGTTCTAGTCCCACTGGCAGTGACCGATGGTGGGGTTGCTGTTCCTGAAGTTTGATTTTGAACAGGCACAGGTAGTGCCTGCCTAGCCATCTGTGTAGCTCGCTGAGCAGCAAGAGTATACCTAGAATATGGATGCATTCGAGAGGTCGTGCCACTGCCAACTTGTGGACTTGCCGACTGAGCCTGAGTCCGTGAAAGAGGAGAAGATGATTGCACCGAAACTGGAGACTGGCCCCTATGCAGCGGAACTGGAGGAACTTGCCGCTGGGATAAATTATTTGACCCACTGGGAAACCCAGAAGATGGTCGGTAAGTACCAGGTAGTGGACTGGACGTTCGAACTCCAATTGCCTGTTGTACTGGTTGACCTTGATTGCTTCGGTTCTGCAAGGAAACAGTGAAATCAGTTAAAAGCCTTAAAGAACACAAGATTCTATAAACACGCATACAGGGGATAGCGGAAACAATCCAACCAGTGACGTAGTCATATTAAAATGAGGATGAAGTCATAGTGTCATACTAAATACCTGAGGTGGATTCACATGGGGTCCTTGAAATTGGTGCTGCCGATCCATACCACTAGAAACTGCATTTCCTGTGTTTCCAGCAGAGGACATTGATGGGGTAGTTTGGGGGATAATGGGGGATGTAGTTATGCTTGCCCTTGGTCTTTGTTGTGGAGATGGAGTTTGAGAAGGGACTGGGAGGGCCTGAACTGCTATAGGATTTCTGTTTATGTGTCCAGGTATTTGCCGGATACGTCCATACTCATTGTTGGAAACTGAATTCACAAATGGTGACTGTTGTAACTGCAAATTACCTGCAGCAGAGACCTGATTTGGCATTACAGGTGAGAGATTAGCATTGCTGTGACCTCCAATGTCACTACTGTTGATCGGTGGAGCAATGGAGTTCGGTATAACAGTAGATGTCACAACACTGGCAGGGGTGAGTGGCGAGGTACTGTTCACCACTTGTCCAGCCAACCTGGCATTTGAAGCCACAGACTGATAAGCAGAATAAAAAGTAGACCAAAAGTCAAGCCCCATTTGGAAAGCAACAGTTTGATTAGTTGCATTTGCATTACTCAACTGTGAAGGTTGGGTTGCACTAATGGCAACAAGCTGATTTCGCAGACTAGCCTCAACAATAGGCTTTATGTCTTCTATTTCACTGGTGCCCACAGCATCCATAGTATCATCATCAGCTGTAAGATCCACATGCATAGAGTTTTGCTGGTCAGTCCCTTCCTTTGGGCCATTAGGTGTCTTATCAGATGCCTCGTCCATAGTGTCATCCATTATAGCCTTCCATGATCCATCGGCAGAGATTATCACTTCAGAAACATTATCTCCCACTTCACTGAAAACCTGGAAAACAAGACAAGTATAAGGAAAACATATTTTACTTGGATATATACAAACTATCAAACAGAAAATCACACTCAATAACTACTTGCCTTGACAATGTTTTGGTCAACACGAATATCGGTGTAGCAAACCTGCTGATTGCAGTGGGGGCATCGCCAAGATGGTCTTCTTGAATTTATGTCCACATAATTACTAAAATCAAAACACTACGACAAACAGGAATCATGCATTTTTAAATTATAGTGAAGGAATTGACACAAAAAAAAAATCCAAATTTTTATATGGTTATTAGCAGAAGAATTCTAAAAGAAGCAATGAGTTGAATAGTAACCGTAAATTGCATGAAAATACAACCAAAATCCTTATAAAAAGTAGTACCAAAAAAAAATTTATTAGCTTAAAAGTACAAACTCATCACATTAAAAGATTTCCAAGTCCACTGAGGAAACATTTTGACCAAATGGATCTAACACGGAGGTTACTGTCACATAAGCACATCAGGTTTGTACCATAATACAAAGCAAAAAATGACACATAAAATTAAGCTACAACTTCAAATTGAAAGCACCAACACAATTTACTGAGAACTGTTAAGAATTTGAAGCTCAGTATGAATGTTTAAAATTCATCTAAATACATACTATTCCACTGGTCACCAATGATGGCAGTCAACCAAGTTCTGATACATATTAAAAGCTCACCTGAAGATGTTTGCACGAATGTCCTTTGACAGGAGTTCTGATACGCCTGTAGCTGTTTGAGATCAAGCGAACACAATCAACAGAAGATATATAAAGATAAATGAAGCTCGATGTAAACTGTGATTAATAAATCCAGGAAAAGATACAAGTCATTTCTATCAGCAAAGCATATCAACATTCAAGGTCGCAACTAAACAGAGCATACTCTTATTCTCTAATAAAAGCTCTCCCAAGCTCATTTGTTAAGAAACAACTCCTCATTAATTATAGTTCATTTGTACATGACTCGAGCTTTAGCCATGTCATTTGCACCTCTAATTTCCTCTTCAATTACAATGTAAACATGAGAATACTAGATGCACAATAAGAATAGTATGCAACAAGGAATGTATCATACCTTATGGGACAATTAAGTGATATACGAGATGGCCCCTCAATTATGTCCGAATCTATATGATATAATAGACAATCAGGATAAAGACAACCAACAAAACAGAAAATATATCTCAACTTTCTAACTTTTATTCTTCCCCCTACCACCTACCAGGGTCAAGCGCAGCAATATTGGAGTGAAGATAATCAATCAGCGTTGGATTCTCAGGCAATGGCATCACACTCATAAAAGCAACAGCTATGTAATAATGACCTAGCAAAGCCAAAAGGAAACTAGAGTTTAAACAGGGATCACACAAAGAAGTGTTTGAAGAAAAAAAACTGCACTTAAATATACACATAAACCGGCCAACTGCTTGAAGAAGATTAGTTCCATATTTGAGCATTGGAGTAACATTGGTTGGCACCAGTGGTCCCAAGTCCTAAAAATAATATACAGAAAAATATTAAATTGATTTCATTAATGACTCAAATGCAACTTTGCAAGTCACTTCATCAAAGAAAGGAATGTCACCAACCATAAAGACATTAGTTCTTCTGTCTACTCCCTTTCCATTCAGAAGAAAGCTACAAAAGATTAAACTAGAAAAGTGAACAAACATAATTGTAATAACAGAAAACCCCAAAGATTAAAAAAAAAAATCAAGCATCCATACTTTACTTGAGGTGGGCTTATCAAACAAGCAGACGAGTCTGTATTATCGGTCTGGACCACAAATAACCCCTGCATGCCAAAGCAATAAAAAGAAACAGAAAACAACAGTACAAATTATACGATAAATCATAGAAGATAACTAGAATCCTAAAAATATTTATCAAATTTCTTAGTCAATGTTATGCAATGTTCTTTGAATTGAAATTGAATTAAGAGATCCTTACTATCTTTTCTTGAGGAGAATGTTTAACATTCTTTGCGATATGAAAATCAACCACATATCCTCCAAATCCAGGCTACAAGGAAAATTAATAAAATTAAATGCAATCCTCAAAGCATATAAAAGCAAATTACATAAAAGAATACTGAAAACCACCTTAACTTCAAGAGAAGCAAGTGTGTGTCCCATCTTCAATAATGGATAGAACCTGGAGAAAATAACAGAGAGACCTTGAATGTAATGAACATGTAAACTGGAGAAAACTTCAGCGGCAAGAGGAACAAAAGGACATGTGAAACATGGTATAACTAAGGGCAGAATGAGCAGGCATTCTTATTCCAAACAAAAAGACACGATGATAAGAATTCAAACCTTACAGGAAAAAAAAATGGAAATCATTAATTCATCAATCAAATTTGCAAAACATTGACACTATTAACTGTTTCAGAATGGCAGAGAAGTGGCACAAGTACAAAGATGTAAGAATAGTAGAACAAAATAGTTCAAATTTGAAATTTTCTCTATTTCATGTGAAAAGGTGAAGGCAAAAGAAAGGAAAGAGAAATCATTAGACTACCAAAAATCCAAATCACAATTCATGCACAAGTTATCATATATTAATAATAAAAAGTCCTACGGCAGGACTGCATGTAATTGTTCTAAACAAAGTATGCATGCGCAGAAGAAGATCTTACTTGGACATTACTATTGGGATAACCGGATGAGCATCACTTTGTCCAGTATTAATATCTCCCGGATAGCAAAAGCTACTTCCTATCTGAAAATTTGCAGAAGTACGTCAATAAGCAATCCGAATACTATACATGCCAAAGTTGGAAAAAGAAAATCTCAAGGGTAAAATAACTGGTTATAAACCTCGTTAGCAAGGCCGCAAAGCTCTTGAGAAATATGCTCTTGAAACCATCCAATTTTACAAGCATTCTGCCAAAGTTAGCAAGAAAGTTGGATATAAGACAGAAAACTCATCAGTCATATGAAAAAAAATGTACACCTATGTCATGCTAAAGCCTCAAAGAGAAGAGGCCATTAAAAGTATAAAGTCAATTCCCATTATCCAAATTGACACCGAAAGAATTTTGAGAAGGAAATTTATGCAACTGACTGCACTTACTATGTACCTTAACAGAAACCATTAGAGCCATGATAGCTCCTTGTAAGAAGGATTCATGTTTACGATTGCAAATCTGCAGAAGAAAAAAAGAATGGTAACAATATATTGTTTCATAAGGAAATTTATGCATAAGAACAAAAAAAAAAGCATGACTGAACCACCAAATATATTCTTCCAAATACCATCCTACGCTAGATAAAGCATGTGGAAAACTATAGCTTGGTGTTGTGATCAAAATCAATAATGATGACAAGTAAATCAGGTAAAAGGAAGCCGCCATGCATGTTAGCCAAAATATTGAACTTAATTAGTAATATCATACATGCTGTGATATCTTATGCACAATGCAAAAGAAAAACAAAATGAAATACTCCTATTTCCAGCAAGTGGGATACCAAAAATCACTCTCCAAATCCAACTTAAAACCACTGAAACCCTCTTTCTATCTAGGGCAAGCAGACCATGCAAAATATCTTTTTAGTTATTTACAGAAATGACAATCATTACTAATAGTTACAAGTATTTCACAGAAAAGAAAACTGAAGTAATGATTTCATAAGAAACCAAAACTACTCTATTGCAGTAGCATCAGGAAATTCAAAGCTTGGTCATCTCAAATCTTTAGAAATTTATTGTTCTTTAAGATTGGTAGTGATCACACTGATGTTTCAGCCACTCCTCTAAAATAGTCACCAGCAGACCAATTATGCAACTAAAAGAAGTGAAGACGATGAGGAATTAAAAATATATGGCACATCAGTCACCTGTTTTAACAGTGGTGGTAAATCTTCAACTCTGGTAGGAACCTCGTTATTTGCAACTGCATAGTCAATGCCTCTGTATTGTTGAAGTTCGTACAGTTAAATTCATCAATTTATCATGGAAAGCCCAATACTAATAACTACACGGTAAGATTGTTATCAAATATACAGACAGTAAAAATCAATGCATTTACATACATTGACATATAAAATATAAATGACTAAAAACATAAATACTTTCTATGGTGTCAAAACAGAAACACCGCCATTGCAACAGGTTCAACCCCTTCAATTCCTTCTCCTTGTTTACCTTCACAAGCAAAGTTCAGCAGTATGGCTTTTCTTCGATTTATTTATGGGAAGCAAAGGTTTAACTAATTCAATAAAAAAATTATACGCTTGCTAACATGCAAAGCTTTTCATCCGAATCTATTCCAAATTACTAGACATCATATTATTACTGAAAAAAAAATTCCTGATTCCAAAATCCAAAAATGGGGAAATCAGACATCTAGGAAGGAGAACTCTAAAATTTACACAATCAACCAATTGTTCATAAAAGGAAAGTTGGATTTTCCCCATTCTCCCCAGTGTTCACACAGCTTAAAAATTCAAATGTCCACAATTTCCCCTTCCCCTTCGACTGACTCGCAACAATAGCCTCTTAACTGGACAAAAAACTTTGTTTGTTAACAAATTAACAAAAACAATCTCATAAATTCATCAAGAATTCAACGCTAGCTGTCATTTCTCATTCACATTACAGCAACTGAACTGAACAAATTAACAATATCCTAAAAGCGAAATAGAACTTTCCGCAAAAAGATTAATTAACCAAAAAAAATAGTTCAATAAGCACATATAAAAGCGCGTGCATGTGTTTTACTTACCGAGCGAGCGAAAGGCAGAGACCGAAAAACTCGGTAGGGTTACTAATACTATCTACGCCAGTCTGCAAATGCAATGCGAGACGCTCCGTCACCGCCGTGACTCTATAGGAGTTCGCCATCGAAGCCGACTTCTGCCGTAACGGTGCACCCACAGCCGCTTCCGCCGTCTGCGACGGAGTAACCGCCACACCTGCCATTCCGTCGATATTGTGACAGCTGAAGTTTTCTCTCGTTTCTTTTCAAGTTCCTGAGGAAGTGAAACCGGTTGTGGTTGTTTCCTTCTTGGAGGTGTTTGAACTGAGCAATTAATGCGGAGAATGCCAATCGGCGGACAAGTATAACGAGGAATAATTAAAATCCAGCTTCAGAAAATGAGGAGTAATTGATGACACGCACAAATCGAGAAAACCCCCAAGAAAAGGGCAATTACTTATGCCATCCCTATAAAATAATGAAATCCGTGATACAACTACTGTATTTTAAAACAACTTATATTTCATCCGTATCTTAATGTTGTTAGTTGAAAGTAATGGCACACGTCAACTCTATTGAGTTAAAACGTTGAACACATGCCAACGTGCCTAAAATGATCATTATACCCTTAATTTCATTACTATTTCTATCATTTTCTCTCATTTCTCAATCTTCCTCTCTCATATCCCTCTTTCTTTTCTCTCTCCTATCTCTCTACTCCTTTCTTTCTCTCTCTCTCACTCTCTCTCTCAGACTCTCTATTGGTCTCCCTTGATCTCTCTCTCTCTAGAGCCCTCTCGGTCTCTCTCAATCTCTCTCTGCTTCAACACCCAGCAATAGATTATGCACTAACAATAACAACGAAAATTGGAATTCCCTAAAAAATGGAATCCTCTTTCTTTCTCAATCTCAATCACCACAGCCGATTTCATAAACTTTTCTTTGAACCAAATCAACTAAACTAGATTGAAACAAGAAAAGGAAATACTGCAACCTACAATCAATTGAAGTAAATGAAGAAAACAAAATCCAAATGAAATCAAATCAACCAAGCACTACAACCTACAATTAACAAACATAAATGAAGAAAACACAACTGAATTAACCAAAATATTGCAACCTTGCCATTAACAGAAGAAAACAAAATCCACAAATCCACAAATGAAACCCATAATTTTTTCTCTCTTAAAATCAATCACTGATGCATCAATTAAACGAGAGATAATCTCCAACTTTTAGTTTTGTGCCACAGTCCAATCATTCATGTACATTGTTATTCGATTTATCATTTAATAAAGAGGCATTTCATTTCATATCTATGAAATATTATATTTTTTATGAAGATAAAACCTCCATGAATAGATTATTCTTCCTTATGTCATCAAGTTTGACTTGATAGTAAAACCTTAAGGTAAAATGAATATTATTTTAAATGACCCTAATTATTTGTTATCATGGGAATGATAATAAACCAAGGTTAGTATGTTGCTAAGTGGATAATCACGTTTTACTGATTATAGCTATGAGATATCACTTGAAACATAGATACATGCTAAGGAACATGTGAGAACATGTATTGGACTGGCCCGCTATGAAAGCACTTCATGGATTAGTATCACAAGTATCTTTCATGTAGTAGTGATATTTGAGTCATCTGACTGAAATTCACTATAGACTCTTATATGAGGAATTACATGTTTTGACTTGGTCAAACGTCATCCGTAACAGGGTGACAGTAAATGTCATGATTAGATATGTCATAAATATTGTAAATGAGTAATAGTGAAAGTGATGAATTTGTTCCTCTTATGAAGAGTGGTGTCTCTAGGCCACTTGATGAGTATGATTGATGGAATGTATGCATACTCAAATAAATTGATAAAAGGGTTTATCAATGTCGTTTGTATATCAATCTACTTGGGATCAAGAAACATATTAAGCAATAGAAGGTTGACATATAACCATGTTTTATGCTTAATCTAGATATCGTGAGACAAAATGACTAAATATCAAATTGTGAAAGGTTAAACTCGGATACCGACATCCACTCAATTATTGGTTGCCTAATGTGTTACTAGATACCACTTATAGACTTTGGGTCTAAGTTTTGGGACAAGGCCTATTGTCTTTTTGAAGTGGGCTTATTGGGTCACACACAAGAGCGAATTGAATTGATTCATAAATATTCTCTCTTGTAGTAATCGAATTATTAAGATGATTAATTTAATTGATCATTAATAATTCAAGAATTAATAATATATAAGATATTATTCATTAATATAATAGGCTTTTAATATATATATATATATATATATATATATATATATGACTTATTATTAAGACTTGGGCATTATTTATGTAAGACATAATATTCGGCCCATATGTAATAATAATGGAGTAATTTATTTGATGACAGTGTATCATATAAATAAAAACCTGATAGACATTAAAATAGAGGAGAAAATTTGGCGCACACATATCCTTATTAGGGTTGTATTCTATTCTTATGTATTAAGTAATTAATAGTCCTAGTTTAACTAGTCTTCTCTTGACCTAATGCATAAAAACTACAACTTCTATTTTTTAGGAGTCCTTATACTTATGTGACAAGTAGTAGAATATGACTACAACACCTATTTTTAGGAGTTCTCATTCTTGTAGGATAAGTAATCGAAAGTTTAATACTTGAAGGATAAGTAATATAGTTCTAATACTTGTAGAACAAGTAAAAGAGTTCATATACCTGTAGGACAAGTAAGTAGAAGCCTAGTACATGTAAACTAGGGTTTCTACACATCTATATATATGTGTATGGAGGCTTGGACGAATTTTGACATCGATATTCTTCAAGCCTTGGCTGAATTTTAACACACGAAAATAGAAAATTTTGTGAGAGCTAGAATAATGATTCTCGATGCTAGTACACTAAACCGATTCAACCAAATTCATTTGTGTGGATACCATTTGTCACGACCCAAAATAGGACCGAGACCATCGTACGAGGTGAGCTGTCTATGGAAGTCCGAATCATCTCGCACAAACCTTAAAGATCAGAACATATTACCCGAATTATTTAATTATCAAAACATTTATTAAAACATTTATTTATCAAAAGCAAACGAGATATAAAATAAGTTTATATGAAATCAAATATACATATATCCAAATAGATATATCAAAATAATATAAGTGTAAACATATCAAAAGCCAAAGTGACAATCCCGTTACCTAACAGTATACCGGTGCGGAGCTCTAACAATACAAAAGAAGAACTTGAACAAAAATGGAATCACTAACCAATAGACGTCTCACTGGTAAACAAAATGCAGAATGGTTGCTGAAGCCAAAATCTGTGAACCTGAGATACAGGAATCAACATAGACAGAAAATAAAGGGGGGTCTAGTGAGGAATAACACTCTAGACCGCCTCATACGTGCCTCACAAAAACTGTTTTGAAAACAGTTCAAAACTACCACATGCAATATAGGTGGACAAATATATATAAAAATATTTATACACGCTAATATATAGTAGTGTTCAAAAATTATTTTCCAAAACGTTCTTAAACAAAGCAAACAACAGGCACAAAAAATATATCGAATACAGTTTCAGAGTCAAAACATATATCGTGAATATTGAACCATATCAAATGTGTGCATCTGGCAATATAACATATGTGATGTGGACTCCGCCACTGATCACTAGCACATCATGTGTTGGATTAGAACACATGGCTACCGGCATCCCTGGTAGCTGGGATTTCTCAACGCATTGGTATACCAAATGCTACTACTTCCCGTAGCATAGGTGCCCCATATTAGAAAACCAAATCATGTTATACTAATACATAGTATAAAATCATAACATGCGATTAGCATCAAAATTCGTAAGAAGATATACAATACATAAATATCAGTTTCAAAACACAATATTGATCATTAAACACATAACTAGTTTATTCATTAGTCAATCCCCATATTAGTCCATATTCAAAATAGCATGTCTAGCATAACAAAAACAATAGTAGTATCGAGACACAACCTTTATGTCTAAAACTGCTATTCACTCACCTGAAAATCCAAGCTCAATCATCAGTCAAGCCCCACTCGTCAGTAGCTGGTCTCGCTGACATAAATAAGAAGCTGAACAAACAAATATATATCAACAGATATATCATAGACAAATCAAAATGTGGTACTCTGGCGATACCAAATGCTATGCAATTCAAATGCAAACTCAGACGCTTAAAAGATCCCCAAAATCTATTTCGAATGATATTATATCATTCTTAATCCAAAATTCAAAATCTACGTAAAATTATAATTTGGTCATGGACCAATATAAAATTACATTTTAGTCCTCAAAACTTGGCAAATTATGACTTAGTCCCTAAAATTTTCAGAATTAATAAATTGGTCCTCCAATTATTTTAAAATTACAAGTCAATTCTCAACTTTTCTAAAATTACAAATTCAGCCTAAACTTTCTTAAAATTATAAATCTAAATTTCTACTTTTCAAAAAATAAAAATCTAACCCAACATGAAAATATTACTTCCATTCCTTAAAAAAAAGTCCAAAATCTCATAAATTTTAGTTTTAGTCCTTTTTGTTATCAACTACATCAAATGGTCCCTTTGATCACAAACACGATTTTTTTTCCATTTTCCCCCAGACCAAACCTCATCCTTCTTCCTCCACAAACCCAAAAATCTATGAAATCCTACCCAACCAATTTCCAGAAATTCAAACCAACCAAAACAGTCCTAATAATTCAGATGAAATCAACCAAATCTTCAAACAAAAACTCATCTGACACCACCTTCTCTTACTTTCCTCTATAGCTAATTTAGTCCATCAAAACCAACCAAAATAACTCAAAAAAATCACACTGATAAGATTCCCAACCGAGCTTACAATTATGAAACAAAAACAATAAAAATAGGAACTAAATCTTGACAGTAAAAGGAATAAGCAAATGAAGAGAGAAGGTATGTTCTTACCTAGATTTGATGAAGAAAACGGATGAGAGGCAGAGCAATTTGAAGAGCGAATTGAAAGAGATGTGCAACAGTGTTGAAATAAGGAAAAAAGAGAAGAAAAAGAATAAAAATGGGCGGTGGAAATCGAGTGCAAAAACTGAAGAAAAGCATAAATGGGGTGGTGGTTGGGTGGTGGAATGAATTTAAAATCACAGTAGTGAAACGACATCGTTCTGGGTTAAGTTGTTGTGCACCGCCCGCGAACGACATTCGCCCGCCAAGGACTACAACCTCTTTACGCTGGAACGACACATCGTTTTGTGGGGATGCATCAGACAAAGGACGAGGACGATTGCCAATCGACACGGACGACAACTTCTGTTAACCCAGACGACATGTAGCACAATCATACCGACAAACGCCCAGTCGTCTCCCTTCCTATTATTCAGATTTTATTTCAACTCTAATCACCTCAAAACTTCATTAATCATTCAAATAACATTTAAAACATAATTTTCAATTTTCCAACATAAAAATTATTTCCAAATTAATCAGAAAATAACCAAATTAATTCAAAAATACTTAGAAAATAACTAAAATTAAATTCCAAAAATACCAGATATTACACTGAGAAAATTTGGATACCAATAGGTTGTTTAGAGACATATTTGGTTGTGAACACATTTCCACTAGCAATAGCAAAATGATTTGGTTGTTCCTTCCATACTTCTGGAATGATTTCTGAATTGATCATGGTCTGAGCTTATCTGGTATCAATGAATCCAATAGCTTTGACAGGACCATCAGTTGGATTTGAGAATCTTGACTTCAACATGGGGTGCTGAAAATATCTGAGCCGAAAGGCAAGGAATGACCACAAATTCTTTATGGTAGTGAGTTGGCATTGAGCTGTCTAAATCATAAGATTCTGAGTCTGAAGATAAAACTGTAAAAATAGCATTTTCTGGATCACTGGTACTGCTTTACTCTGGAAATACATACTCCAGATCATGCTCAGAATTATATGGTGAAATCTTCATGACTTGTTTAATGAGCTTTGCAGATTTCTCCTTTTAGTTAGGATAGTTTCTTGCAGAATGTCCTTTCTGTTGTTCTATCCTCCAAGCTGGTAGTAAATTTGTGGCGTCCGGTGGTAATGACCATGAAGATCTTTTTAATGCAGACAACAACATTTCATCCCAAAATACTAATGCTCTAACTGCTTGAGGAAACTTTTTGAATCTCCAATGAACTCTTGATAAAGTACTCCTAGAGCTTGGTCTATCTCTGATTGGACAAATTGTCGTTGTTGAAATCCTCCGAGATAGTTTACCAATCTCTCAAAGTTCCAACAAACCTTGATGCTAGCTTTTTTAGAATATCTTCAGTTGTTAATTTTGGATTGTTACGTTGAAGATCGACCCAGGCACTTATCTCCAGCATCCTTTCTCTTCTTTTCAAAATATGGATATTATCAAAGGTGACCCAAGGACCACCTTTTGTCCTTTTCTCGTTTATTTGAACAACATGAGTAAGTTCATCTTCTGAGCATTTTGTCTCCATCTGGGCAGTTGGAGATGATTCTCTAGGAGCTGGTGTGGACATCAATATAGAAGTGATATCTGTCTGATTCACTTCTAAATCAGAGGGTAAATTAGAGTTTTTTTATTCTTCAAAACTACTAATTCTTAAATTTTCAGTTCTTGAATCAAGTTCTTTCTTTGATTTCGAATTTGAAAATTTTCTAGTCTCTGAGCTAGGTCTATCTTTATGCATGTTTGAGGAGGATTCAATATTAGCTCCCTCTACTAGTAAGGTGAAATGATTTTTCAACACCATGTACTTCGGTAGAGACTGACATTCTCTTGGTAAAAGTGGTTCCTCATCTGAAGAATAGAAATGATGTCTTCTTTCTGGACACTGTTGTTTTTGAGAGAACATACAAAGCATCACATGATCTATAACCACTAAGATCAACTGTGTGGTCTTGGACTCTGTAGTAGACTTGTTGATGAAGAGTGGCTATGTAAGATGAAGCCACATGTTGGAATCCAGTTATTTGGATTTTTACCTTCATGCAAGTTGACATATTTGGATCTGTCAAGGACATCACAAGGTTGGAAAAAAAAGTAAGCATTATATTGCCTTCATTCAGAGTGGTAAAAACCGAATCAATGATTATATGCTGGTACTCTAAGACTCTAGTGTCCAAGAGTGTTAGTCGTGCAGTAATTGGACAACCTTTTCTGCCATTATAGGTGAGAATCAACTTGACTGCTCCCTAATGGAAAAGGGTGTAGCCTTGTTTAATGGATTTCTTGATAAGGCTTTGAGGAATCTCTATAGTCACATATTGTTCTATTTCAGTGGACATCAATAAGCATTGATTCAATATGGAAGCCTAAACATATTCCTTAGGCATAGGTCCTCTCTTGTTAAGGGGCTGACAGATTGTTGTGGCACCATTGGATTTTTAATACACACTATATGGACTGATAAGAGGACGAGAAGTAGAAGTAATCTGAGCATCTTTAGGAACATGAGAGTACTCTACAAGGTGTTCTAATTTATTGGTTTCATAGGATTTGAAAGATAGAGAAGAGGTTAACTCGATGACATCTGAAATTGGGTTGGTGTTTAGGCTAGTGTTTGAGGTTGGCTACAGTACTAGTGTTTGCTTCCATGGTAGGTAATACAATCTTCTTACTCTATAGGAAAAGGAGCTGAGAAAAGAAACGAGATCTTAGTTTTTGGCTATGATACCATAGATGATCTACATTGGATATAATTCTTCAGATTATTCCCTAATTGTGCCTTTCCATAAACGACTTATAACAGAATCTATTCTTTTCGAATATATACCCACTAGAGACTAGAAAATAGTATCAAATATTTATTATGCACATGATTCATTTTTATGGCAAGTGCAGAGCATGCTCATCAACATCAATTTATTTATATTTTTTAACCTCGCTAAAAGTTTTAATAGCTATTTCGTTCAGAAAGCAGACCTGAAAGTATTAAACAATTATGTATTGAATTCTATTTTTTAAAAAATATTAAAATTTTAAGTATCCTCATGACAGTTTTAGTTTATCTTATAAAATTATAATGGATGCAACATCCAAATATTATTTGTTTAATCTTGATGATCAATAAAAATGTTAAATTGATGTCCCTTCGGAAGCATCCGATAAAAATGTTAGATCCAGCATATACTATTGTTTTAAAAGAAAATTTTTAAAATTTAATATAAAAACTTAATTAAATACAATTTTTGTTATTAATATTTTATATTAACAAAAATTTTCAAATATTTTAATATTATTTTTATATTATAAAAAAGAATTAGTTTAAAACCGCAATATTGCGAGGGTGTATAGCTAGAAATTTTTGTTTGGATAACTATAAAAATCAATGAATAAGATTTTTTATATGGATTCATTACTATATATATTTTTTATATGGATAATAGATGTATATTTACACGTGGCATCCGGCGGGGCAAAATCTACTTTATTTTAAGCATAGCCGCAACTGAAATGAGAGGAGTAGCTATATCATTCATATTGTGTTTTAAAAGTTGTTATGTTATTGTACCCACAAACAATTAGAGGAACTCCATGATCATCGCACAAGCATTCAAGCCAAAACACATGTCAAGGCTATATATACCAAACCCTTTGCACTATATATTGAGCGCATTGATTTTCTTCTAATACCAAAACATAAAGAAAAAAAACCTGTTTCTTAAAAAACAAAAGACATCTTCGTTACTCAAGAAACACATTCATTAGTTATGGCCACATCATGTCAAGGCATCTTCGTTACATTCCTCATTACACTGACATTAGCAAGAGTTGATTTTATTGTAGCAGCTCGTCACCTTCAAAATATCTTCCCACCGCTACCGTCTTTACCTCCAATGCCGAGTATGCCACCTTTATCATCTTTGCCACATTTGTTTTCCGGTTCCCCAATTCCACAATCCAGCCAACCTCCATCTGTGATGCAAACCCTTCCATTCACCGAACCATCACTACCGACCAAGTTCCCAAAACCTACATTAGCAAACAATGACCCCAATCTACCTAAGACCGCTATTCCTTTCATGAAACCTAATTATCAGAGGCAGAATATGGCCTTTGTCAACTGCCAGACGATAGCCCCGATAGACCTTTGACAACTTTTCCTAAGCCTTCATTGTTTGGCACTGACCCTTATCTTCCAAATCCTACTTTGCCAACACTTAAACCTAATAATCTACCTAAACCTGTTTTTCCAAAAACAGAACCTTCATTGCCTATTCCTAACGAGCAAACCGTCCCTAAATTTCTTGAATCTGGAACTACTAGCCCTTAAATAGTTTCCTTATAAAGAAATTTATTGGAAATAGTTCAATTTATTGGTTTCTTATTTCGGGCATAATTATTTAGATTCAATATAACTAGTGTCCAATTTTGTAGCTACTATTATGAACAACATTAGTAGCAATTACAATAATAAGTAAACATAACATTGTATGTGTTAAAATTTTTAATATTTATTTTTGATGTTTGCATTTGAATTTGTTATTCAACAAAGATTTGAGTATTTTTATATGGTGAAATCTCTCTCTCCCCCCCACACTCTCCCTCCCTCCCTCCCTTTCCCCCCTTTAAGTTATAGCTTCACCCTCTTGAGATAATGCTTATTATATGTTAATCTCTATGGCAATCCAATAATAATGTGAATTAGATTGTTAGAGAACTTTTATGTTTTTGAACACTTTTTTCGCTGTTTTGAAAACCAATCCAATCCAATTCAAACTCTCGAATTAATAGAAGAGCAATATTAGTAAAGAGAGATAGGTTTAATGAGATTAAGTCATCGATTTATAGTAGTTCAGTTCTCATTGTCCTATATGTAATCCTTAAGTCTCACTTGAGTGTTTTGAATCCATTAATCTCCTCACTTTTAGGTGGAGGAAGAGGAAAACTGATTACATATTTGCTTCCTCTTTGGTGCGAGGATTTCTTACAACATGCTCTTGTTTTTTAATGGAAACAAGGAAACCCTCTCAAACAATGGAGGAATAAATGAGCTTACAAGTATTACCCAATGGTAAAGAATGCCATAACTAATTATCGAACCAACCAAAACAAACTGCAAGTTAATACAAGAGAGTAGATCAGTGGTAGGTGAACACATTCAATGAGAAAGGCGATAAATTAATATTGCTAATTGAAAGTTAAAGTCTCTAGCTTGTTTATAACGTCTCTTAAGTGTATTTACAGTTTCTCAATTGATTAGATACATCGTGGTTGAAATTCTAGCCATTATGGGATAAATATTTTTGCATTAAATGTACTTAACGTATAGTTTATGTGCATTACTATTCACTTGGCTTCGTAAATTATGTTGTTCAGACCAAGCCTTACGTGAATAGAACTCCCCTTGCATGCAATTTTAGGTCTCCCGGAATTATGTGCGCAACAATTCCCTTACGTGCATAAGCAATTAAAGATCTAACAACTTGGTTTGAAATTTTTGGAAATCCAATCATTTTGAAATCAATTGTCTCAGAGTTACAAATCTCCATTTTATTTCATTTCGAGTTACGTGTTATACCACAACCTTGTATGTGTAACTTTTAAAATCTTCCACTAACCCCAAACGTCTTCCACTAAATTTGTGCTAAATCATATGCACTACCTCTAAATGCATAAAATATAAATTCTACGTGTGCAATTCTTTTTACATGTATAATCTTTAATATTGGGTGTGCTAAAACAAGACTTGAAGATCTAGTGGCTTCTAGTCTCAAATATTCCCTTTTTATGTGCGTTGTCCAAACTTAATGCATGCAACTTTCTATTCTTGCATGCATAAAATGTTGGTGTCTTATATTTATATTATCTTGTTATTTCATAAGGCTTCTTTCATATTCAATTCCACTTTACTGTTTACTTTAGTTGCACATACCAACAAAGTTTTTAACTTGCTAGAAATCTATTGCACCCCCTCTTGGATTACCATTCCTATTGAGACCAAAATCTTACACAGGAAACCTGGTTCCAAAAATAGAAACATGGAGGAACCAAATCTCCAAAATGTCACATCTATAAATAAGATAAAATGAGCGAGAATTTAGCACTCAAATCAAAATTCAGTTCGTAAAACAGATCTGTTTCCTAAAAACGCTCTGCAAATCGCGATCTCAATCATCAGACAATCTCCATAGCCAAAAAGGGATCTCAACCAAGAATCTCTACCAAACATTTCAGAACAGGTGTTGTGACCACCTTGAAAAACAGTTCACAATGGATCTCAATCAAGTTTCCCCACAAAACAGCTCCCAAACAGTGTTATTTCTATAGAAACTGCGAAGATTGCAGATCACAAATGAAACAATTATTCAACGAAGATTCATTCCATCTACATCAGAACTAAATCTATGCAAACACAGGTACGATCAGAATATTTTACTTTTCAATATGCTTTAGAGTTCATATAAAGAAAAACATAAACACTCACAGTCAACACAATAGTCCACTGCTTTGATGAACCCTCATAGCAAAAACATAACAGTAATGAGTATAAAACATAAAAGGTGAAAAAATTAGGATCACAACAGTTTACAAAACTGGAGGAAACCAATAGTTCACAGATACTACATACATTGATGAACACAATTGTTCACAAAACATAATAGGTATTAAATAGGTTCACAACAGTTCACAAGAAAGGAAGCAACAAAACACAATTCCTGCAAACTATTGGAAACACTTCCATGCTTAGTCATACAACATAAAAAGAAATTCTCAGTAGTTCAAAAAAATCACACAACATAGATCAATCCTCCAAACTGAGGAAAAAACTCCAACACACAAACACATACTAGGAAAAAAAGGGTTCACAATAGGTCATAGCTTTCACCACAACACATATCCAAATAGATTCACGTCTACATAAGTTCACAAAGGTTTACAAATGTTCACAATTCATATCCTATTGTTAATAAAATATTTTCCACTTTTTTATTGTGACTAAGTGTTTATATGATCTAAATCACACAGACTCAAATGGATTACATTCAAGTTACCCTTCAATACAATGGAGTATGGGATGAAAATGGAAACTTCAACGACTACAAAGTCTTTGGAATCCTATTACCTTGCACAACACACTAGGAGAAACTGTGTGAAATAACATCACAGAATCCGAACCTGAATAAGAACTACACAACCTTCAGCATCATGTAAAAAATTCAACATTGAGAATGACTTCAATTTGGCCTTCTACATATAGCTAAAAAGAAAAGAGATAAATGTCATCAAGTATCCAATATGCTTGGCAATTGTTGCAAAAGACCACCTGCTCAACCAACCAGAAGACAACGATCGAGATGTTACCACTAGCATATCTGATTGGAACAAAAAATGAAAGTGCAAAAGTTCCTGAGCATTCCACATTGGCATACCTTCCTGAAATGCTTCAAGTTATGGATCGAATCACAAAAAATAGCATTAAAATCAACTATTAAAAGGCATGGAGAGCAAAGAAAAAAGCAACATAACAAGTCTTAGGCAAAGCTTCCGAATCATATTGAGCTCTGCCATCATACCTCTAAATGCTGAAAAAAAAAACAAATCCAGGAAAATTTACAAAACTAAAAATAGAGGAAGACAAGTAATGTCTAAAACAACTTTTTAATGGTTTAATCAATTTTGTTTTTAGTTTTTCAAAGTTCACAATTGTTCACAATAGCGCAATGTTCTACTTTATAACAAAACTGTAAACTGGTTCACTAGTGCTCACATCATTATCTAGTAGTAGTTACTAAACGTCTTTTTAAAATATTGTAGGTCATTCATGTTTGTATTCTTTGCTCTTTATGAATCAAACAAAGGCTGGAAAGATTACAGACCACATATTATGGTTAATGGTGCTTTTTAAAAGCTGTATATGGAGGGACATTAATATCAGCTTGCACATACAGTAGAGTGGGGAAAATTCTACCACTAGCGTTCGTTGTCATGTATTTAGAAAACAACGACTCGTACTAGTGGTTTTTCCAATGTTTTAGAGAAGCTTTCAGTTACAGAGAAGGTTTGTGCATTATATCCAACAGAAAGGGAAGCATTGCATATGGAGCTTAGAAAGTTTATCCAGAGGTTGGACACTACTTTTACATCTACCACCTACTTAATAACCTGAAGATGAAGTTAAAACACCATGAGCACTTGAAAAAAAAACTTCTTTGGAGATGCTACACTAACAAGTGATTTAAATAGAAAATGCAAGAATTGGACCAAATGAATGTTTGAATTGGCTTATATCTCAAAGAGGTTGGTTATGAAAGGTGGGCAGAAATTCACGTGAAATAATACAGAAGGCAGGCAATGACATCAAACATAGCAGAGTCCTTAAATTCGAGAAACAACAAAGCAAGTTGTTCCACTAATAGAAGCATTGAGCAACCTATGCCATGACTGGAGCCACTATTTTAATAGAATTGCACTTCATACAGTCACAAAGATGCCTAAAAAATACTACAAAATCTTATTTATGAGAATGATTGAATCCAAAAAATTGACGGTAAGCTCCTTTTCCTTTTTAATATCCAATATGATTTTTTAATTAGAATTTCTTAAGGGTTCACAATAGTTCACAAAATGTACACAAAAATTTCCCAACGTTCACAAGCGTTCACAAAAATAGTTCACGACAGTTCCAAAAAGTTCACAACGTGTACAATATTGATTTTGCATGTCAACCCAGCATTTGACATGGTATATCCGGTCATCAATGAGGACCAAAAATTCACTGTCAACATGAAGCGCAAAACACGTACATTCAAAATCTTCCAAGTGGATGAACTACTATGCCAGCATGTCGTTGTTGTCATAAACAAAAAGCTTTGGGATCCCTACCATTTCTGTTCATATTACTACATGAACGATACATTGAAAGCAACATATGCAACAATTATAAATCCCATTTCATCAGATGATCGAATTGGAATACCAGAAGATGTGTTGGAAGAAGTTGTGGGCAAACCAATTGGAAAGTCGAAGGCAGGAAAACCATTGTGGAAGATGTGGTAAATAGAACATAACCACAAATCATGTACAAACAAACCGACAAAAGATATATGATAATTCGAAACATGTCATTCAATTCTGAAACACAATAATTGTAATAGAAATATTCTTCAAAGTACCATAAATACAATTATTATGAAAAATGATTGGTTGAAATAGAAACGTTGATAGTGATTTGCTTATGTTATAATAATTAATATCTAAACTACCTATTAGTTCACAATAGTTCACAAAAAGCACACAACATAGATCAAACTTCTAAACTGAGGAAAACACCCCAACACACATACACATGTTAGGAAAAAAAAAGTTCACAGTTCTGAAAAATTATTGGTTGAAGTAGTAAGCGTTCACAATTGTTCGCAAAATGTACACAAAATTTCTCCAACGTTCACACACTCGTGTGTAAAAAATTAATGAATTCACAGGCATTACAATTTCAAGCTAGAATTCATATATAAAAATATTAAAGTTCGTAAATGTTTACAAAAGTGTGCAATGTTCAAAATGTATGACTACATGAAAAAAAATCCCTTTGTTCAATCCTTATTTGCAAACTGGATGCCAATCTTTTGTTCCTCAATTTCAAGATTGCTAGCGTAACCATCATCTTGCTTCATCCTTCCGTAATGAAACAAAAGGCAACCAAGACTTTGACGATATCCTTCAACAGTAAAATTATCAGGAAAGACCTCCTTCCAAAAAGAAAAGTACTCCACAAAACCCAGAGTAAA
>CAODLS011075455.1:0-17432 GCA_948243855.1 Flueggea neowawraea | reverse complement strand
GGACATTCCCGAGTTGAGTTTGGAAGGAGAACAGTTCTAGATGATGAAGCGTCTCACTCGGGTGTATTGCAGGATCATGCAATTTCACATGTGAGGTCCAATCATGGATTTGGACGAGATTCAGGTCCAAGATTTCATGAGGAAAGATTTCAGGGTCCAAGATTTCAGGAAGAAAGATTGCAGAGTCCAAGATTTCAAGAGGAAAGGTTGCAAGATCCAATATTGCACGAGGAAAGATTGCATGGTCCAATATTTCAAGAGGAAAGATTACAGGCTCCAAGGTTTCAAAAGGAACGATTGCAGGATCCTCGTATGCCTGTATATGATGCAGAAATGCAGAGACATGCTGTTAAAAGGCAAAGAATGAGAGAGGAGGATGCCTTATATGACTCATCAGATAAAGGTTCCAAAAGAAAGTACCTCACAGAAGAAGATATGATTAGACATGACAAAAGAACCATTGCGCCAAATGCATGGAATGAACCTAAACAGTTTGTGGACCCTTATGAGACTGGGGAAGAGTGGATCGAAAAAAATACATTTGGCTTACGTGCCACAAGGAATCAAAGATTTGACCATCATGCATACAAAAAGGCTAAAAGGACATTTAATGGACGAGGCCATGCTGTAAATGTTGCATCAGAAAACTGGTTGCATTCTCAAGACTCTGTACCACACACTCGAAGGCATCTCGTGAGTAAACCGATTAAAAATACAAAGGGCCATCCAAAATCTTATACTTTAAGCTATTACAAGTCAAACCAGATTGATACAAGCAGAATTCACAGACATAACAGGACTTGGAAAATAAATGATGATTGTGGTGAAGATGTGCATGCAAATGATGATAACCCATCAGAAGAGTGGATGGAACTTCCAGAGTCTGAACCACCTGAAGACTCGGAGGAATTTAAGCAATTAGTTGAAGAAGCCTTTTTATTATACTCAAAACAATTAAACTTGAATTCAGCAGTTCGAAGAAGATACAAGGAGCAAGGAAAAGCTGGTAATTTGTTCTGCATCGTTTGTGGGAGAAGGTCTTTTTTCTTTCCCGCTATATTCTTTTAGAAATTGGAGCATATTTTCATTTTTTGATTGAAGCTTCCTAGATTTACTATAATTGCGGTGACCAGGGGAGTAATGCACTACCATAGCAGATTTTTCTTGAGATCTCTGAGGGACTTTATTGCGTTTACACATAAATAGGGAATTCTCTTATCTCTTTCATTATTTAATTACATGGCTTATCATTGGAGGTGGATATTTTGTGGTATCAATTCTACATGATGTGGCATGATTTTTTGGTGAACTCCGTTACAGATTAATGGGGCATGTTAAAGCATCCAAGAGGATTAGTGACAAGTTTTCAAATTACTTCGACAATTTTCTTTTTCTTGGATGAATAATTTTGCCTTAGCAAGAGTTGTTTGGTAGAATCTTGTTGGTGAAGCCCATCAAAGTAAAATTATCCCACTCAACGCTTGGTTTTTCAGTGACCTGAATGCTTTAACTTCCTTATGGTGGTTGAATGGATGAAATTAGTGTTCAATCTGGTCAGAGTTGCTTCTTGGTGCAGTAAGCTAGGTTAGGTACTGCAATTTTTTTTGTTTTAATGATAGGTTTGTATTGTCAGAATGAGGAACTGTCAAATTATTTACATATTATGAAGATGCCGAATTTGGGAAATTTAAAGATGGATTATGATGTGAAATTCTTAACATTTTAGGTTTAAGAAGATCAGATAAGCAAGTGTTTGCTAATGTCAAGTAAGTTTCCAGATTTTAACAGGCATGAGATTTTGGGAATCCACCTACTATATTACATGACTTCAGACACCTTATGCTGGTTTTGAGTCCTATGTTATTGTGCTTAGAAATTAAAAGTAAACATACCCTATGTTATGGTACTATGATTTTTGCACCATTATTTATATTCACATACTTATGAATATAACGGATGGTGGCGGAACTAGTTTAAGGCTGTTGCCTTATTTCGTCATTGTAGTCAGTATATAGGCTGAACAATCTTGAAGGTAGGTCAACAAGAATAAGATGAGAAATCTTTAAAGTTGAATCTTGGTGATTTAGTGTTGCTGTAGATATGAGTAAATGGGATCATTAGCTGTTAAGAGTTCCAAAATCTTTTTCATGTAGACGGAATCACTTCTGCTAAAGTTCTACATTACGAATAAATTGTACTTCACATTGAATTTAGCAAATGGAAAAGCGGCCATGAGAAATGATAGAACATTCGGCAGCTTGACTTTGGGTGCAAGGGTCTGGATGGAACGATGCTCATGCTGCCTTGTTCCTGTTTCAAAACCATCTGGAAAATGAAGGTGATAGCAGGATACACGTTTGCCTCTAAATTCTTGTGGCTCTACAGTTTGAACAATTAAATGAATTAGGACTTAATGCTGAGGAGCTTGTTTTGGAGTGGTATTTTGTGTGTGAGCAGGTGGAGAGGGGAACATCATTGTATGGGTTGAGGATGAAACTGTTAAAAGTATTTAGTTCTGGCTTGAGGAATTTGTTTATACCATCAATTTGATGGAAGTTGAATTTGCTTCTTAGAAAAAATAAAAATGATGTATTTTATTGTGGATTTTGCAAATTTTTATTATGTTAATTTAAAAGCAATCTTTTAAGAACAAGGTGTTCATTCTGTTGATTCTTTCGGTGAGGATAAGTAGTTGCCACTTGCCAGTGACTATATCTGCGTATGGTATTTAACATTTGAAAATTATCTGCTGGCATATACTGCCCTGAACGTCAAAACAGCAACTTTTGTGGTGTATTATTATTATTATTATTATTATTATTATTATTATTATTATTATTATTATTATTATTATTATTGTTGTTGTTGTTGTTGTTGACATCTGCTTTAATTTTTAGTCTGATGTCTAGGCGATTAGTGGTTCTTCATTCTTTATTTCTACCTTGAACCGTATTTCTTCGTAGCTGTTGATGATTAGTCATTTTTTGTGTATATAACTTTCCAAATAGTCTTCTGATATCAGCAGGTCACTCAAAACTTTCAAATAACATATTAATATTAATGTTTATTGTCTTCTATTTTTGTTGATGGAGCTGATTCCTCTGTATCAATATCCTTCTTGCTTACCTTTGCGTCAACTTCTTTTCACATACTGATTAAGCTAATTTGCTTTTTTTTTTTGAACTTTTATCTGCTTTTTCAGCACGTCAAAGGAGTTCATGGATACTCAACGCTTGGTCACACATGCATTTATGTCACACAAAGTTGGGTTGAGGGCGCGGCACTTGGGTCTTCACAAAGCTATATGTGTTCTGATGGGGTGGAACAGTTATGTGCCTTGTGCCACTGTAACATGGGTGCCTGATGTCTTGCCCAGTGAAGAAGCTTTGGCTCAGAAGGAGGATTTGATGCTCTGGCCTCCATTGGTTGTCATCCACAACATTTCAATGACAAACAACAACCCAGAAAGACAGAAGGTAGTACCTTTAGAAGGGGTTGAGGCTTTCCTAAGAGGTGAGTACAGTTTGAATTTTTTAGTCACACAATTGTGCTAAAATCTCGTGGTAATGGCATAGTAAAAAAAATACCAAAGAAGATTGCACGTATGTTTTTAAATGTTAAATTTAGTTGTTTCAAGATTGTTAAAAAAATTGATGAACACTGTCGAATAATAAATATTCAGTTGTAGTATATTGGATAGTTTCATTAAAAAAAATGTTTCTTAATAGCTTCAAAGTAGGTGAAACTCATATTTTGTGAATGATCACTTTGTTTCGCTGTGATTATCGGTAGGTAAGGGTTTTGAAAGTGGAAAAATCAAGGTGTGCCTGGGGAAACCTGCAGACCAAAGTGTGATGCTGGTAAAGTTTCTGGGCACTTTTACCGGACTTGCAAATGCGGAGAGGCTTCACAAGTACTTTGTTGAAAATAAGCGCGGAAGAGAAGAATTTGAGAGGAAAACATCCAACAATGGCAAACGTAGCAACAGTTGGGAAGACGAGGTGCGGGAGGGAGAGAAGTTGGAAGAGCAACTTCTTTACGGGTACATGGGAATCGCCGACGATTTAGACAGGCTCGACTTTCATACAAAGAAGTGGATTAACATAAAGAGCAAGAAGGAAATTCAGGACATAGCAAATGCTCCTGTGAAAACTGATGATAAATAATGTTGAAAATAATTACTTCACTGTTCAAAAGAAAAAGAAGAAGACAATTACTTCAAAAAAAGAATGTTGAAAATAATTAAGAATCTCGATGTGTAATTTTGGTATCTGTTGTAAGAAAGAGGGAGCTATGTGTAACAGTTTGCTGTATCCCCTTTTCTTTAACTTTGTAGTACAATAGTATATGAAGTTATGTATACACAATTTTAGATTGCAAGTCTTTTATGTAGCAAAGTAGACATCGAAAATGTTTGGAGCTTTATTGAATTGAGTTAAAGGAACAAATTGAATATGATGAAATCTCTTTTATTTGGGTTAACTGCATCCCAGAATGGTAAATTTTGGGAAATGAATCTGATGGATATATTGGACATCGAAGCTCTGTCTCAGACCATCATCGAGACCAGGTAGCTCTGACTTGTTATATTTACACTTGCTCAATGTGGTGGAATAAAGAAATGAAAATGGCTGAAAATCTGGAAAAAAAAAAAAGATTCATCTTTTCTGGAAGTTGAGGAACTTGAACCCATAAGCAAAGACGAATAAGAAAAGGACGAAACCAACATGGTCAAGTACAACAGCTCCCAGAAAGTCATATTCATAACCTAAGCCTCTTTTCAGGAACTCCTTCACTGGCATGAAACCTTTTCCTGGAACCTCAGCTGGATCATCTATATTCCCCACCTGAGAGGTAACCAGACAGTAAATCGTCCACGCCACCGGTGATGCCCAGTAGTACCATCTCCACCAGATTGGAATTTGCTGGACATATAAACATGTTTGATTCACGATATTGCATTTTGAAGACAAATGATGTATACACATCGTAGTCTGTTCTGCAGATTATGTATGGTTTCGTTTCTTTAATATTTTAAGTGACTAGCCAGAGTATTACTTACCATTCTGGGGATGAGGAAACCTGAGAACAGGTTCCAGAAGCTGAGGAAGAATGAAATAACAATGGCGGCAATCTGATGGCCTAGAGTGAGTGCGACGAGCATCATTCCAGAGTGTGAAGTACAGAAAGCACATGAATATGAAGAAGTAGAACCATAAGTTGGTCATTTGCCAAGGGAATCCAATCATCAAGTAAAGCAATAAACTGTACACCAATGTCTGGACAGCAACATAAATTGCCTCTATAGCAACCTGCAAGTTACAGGACTGGGTAAGTTATTCACGCCACGTCTGTCTTATGTGTTTGCACAGTCAATTGTGCTTGCAGATCAAACAGGATGATAATCAAAATCCGCGGAAGAGCAATCTTTATGTTGTTGATACCTGAGCAAATGCATAAGGTAGTTCTGAGTACATTCCTGCTGCTTTTTCGCGGTAGAAGACGGTCCTTTCAACTGATACAACAGACATTACTGACGAAGAATTGGTGGCTCCGAGGAACATGACAGCAGAATACATACTCCCAGCAAATTCAGTAAATCTGATTCTTCTTGTCTGTTAACATCACATTTTGAGATCATGCAAGATCAAGTCAATGCCGGTTCCTGGTCCTATTAACGATATGACGCCAAAAGAGTTTGTAGTTCTATACTTACGTCTTTTCTCCTTTGTTCAGAAAATTAGGCCGAAAATAAAACCAACAGCTATTGTCATGAAAAGTCTGATGGCATTGTAACGCAGATTCTTCCAGTAAGACCAGTGCTGTTTCAGGAAACAAGCTTCGCATTGTGTAAAGAAATCTTGAGAATACTTTGTTGGGAAATGAAGGTCCTTCGATCCTGGTGACGGAGTGCTTAGCTCTTCAATAATTCTCTGGTTCTTACTGGTTAGAATGAATAGGGAATCAATTTAAAGATCCATTAGTGCAAGAATTCATCTACAGCAGCAACCAGAGCATTCTAGTAGTGCCGCGGAATACTTACCGGTAGAGTTCAGATTTAACATAAATTTCTGCAAAGTCTACATTAAGTTAAGTTTCAGCTGCAGTTGAACTAACTTCCAACATCCACGTAGCAGGATTGTAACCATCTTGGATGGCAGGAACTCCTGGGATGGCCTGGAAAACCATTGTAGATGATCAGGAAACTATTATATCTTTTAAATAGATTCAGAATTCACTAAAATATTTCATGTAAATGTGAATGTTATATGAAAATGTACTCACTTCAAAATATTCTATAAGTTTGTGAGAATGGCGGCCGAGAGGTCCAGCATAGATCGCTTGTCCTCCTCTCTTCATCAGAAAAAGCTGCAGATAAGATCCAACGAAGTTATCAGTACAATTCATGGTCTTAAAAGAATCAAGGAAACCAGATAATTCGTGTTGAGAACCTAATTACCTCATCAAAAGCTTCAAATATGTCTATGCTTGGTTGGTGAATTGTGCAGACAACTGTTCGTCCAGTATCCACAGTGTTTCTGACTGTGCGCATAACAATTGCCGCAGCTCTAGCATCCAGTCCTGACGTTGGTTCATCCATGAATATTATGGAAGGATTAGCAACCAATTCTACGGCTATTGTAAGTCGCTTTCTCTGCTCAGTCGATAAACCATCTACTCTCGGTAGGCCTACCATAAAATTTCTCAGCGGATTAAGCTCAACCAACTCCATAACTTCCTCAACAAACATCTGTAGCAGGTAATGAAAGCGAAGTAATTGTTAATTCCAGGAATTGCAGTTAAAATATTGACAGTAACTGAATTGTCAGAAAAGACAGGCATGCCTTTCTCGTTTCCTCTTTAACGTCCTTGGCGAGACGCAGCCAAGCAGAGTAGAGAAGGGATTCATAAACAGTAACATGTGGAGAATGGATGTCATTTTGCTCACAGTAACCACTAACGCGCGCAAAAGTTTCTTGCTTCTTTGGATAACCAGATATACCGATACTTCCTTCAATATAGCCTCCAGTTTTCCTTCCTGCTAGAACATCCATCAAAGTGGTCTTACCAGCACCACTTACACCAACTAATGCTGTCAGAATACCAGGCCTGAAAGCCCCACTAACATCTCGAAGCAGCTGTAGACGTTCCTCTTTGATCGCTTGGCTTTTCATTTCCTAATAAGTTGCAAGTTCATAATCATTCAATCAGTCCAATTTTTTCTTGATTTGTAAGCTGACAAAACTTATAACCGGAAATCAAATTTGCAGCAAAAAGAGCAGAAAAAAACTGACAGGCACTGCCTAGTTTCAAGTTAAGTTCACTAAAACAAACATATATATCACAATACTTCAATGACCCTCTTGGTGTTTTTACATTAGCTGACACTTCAAGATGAAAATTAGACAGGTAGAGGACTTACGGCAGGCATGTCAACATAGTAATTGACTTGATTAAATGCAACCGACAAAGGCTGGAAGGGCAAGACCATCCTTCGTTTCGCAGGTTCTTGTCCTGCAGCGGCTACAATGGGACTGTCTGGAGTAATCTCTGCCATATCAGTAACGATGAATACCAACATAGTTAGGAACAGAACATACTGAAGTTTCTTGTCAGATTGTTGAGACTTCGAATACTCCAGTTTTCAAGCATTGAAAGGAATATGATCTAGCTTTGGTTTTGCGCTGATGGCATGGAACCATTTAATGCATTGTCATTCTTATTCATTTGAGATCAGTATTAAACTTTGTCATAGAATTTGTTTTTGAAACTAAAACTTCCTTAATCACCATAGAGTATGCAATTTGTATAACTAGAAAGCAACATTACTAAGAAATTTTATCATTACATTAGAATATAAGATCGGAACCTGTAGTAGATACTGGTGCCATCTCTGTGACCTTCGTGCTGTTCTTTCGCGTAGGGGAGGACTTCTTGCTCTCATCCTCATCCTGAACAATGGATTTGGAATCTCCGAAAGCTGCATTGTTTCAAAATGTTGTCAAGTGCAATGAGTTGTTTTCTAATCGAAGTGAAGATTAGCATCACAATTCAAACACTTACGATCCAAGTATGTCAGTGCCGTGACAAAGAGAATGTTAAACAGCAGAGAAAATCCTTAAGTGCCCCAATAGATATCCAATACCAGTACTCTTCCTGAAACATGCCTCTCATCTTGAGCAGAACCTTTCCCACTGTAGTTCCGGAAGCATTTGGGTCAGGATTCGGCTGCAACAAGAAATAGGAGCACAAGTCAATAGAAAAAGTAAAGCAATATAAGCGAATCCTTAAGAGACTGACATATCGGTAAGAAATCTTACAGTGCTCCACCGATCATCAAGAAATTCATTGATAACAATGGCATTCTGTCCATACATGATCGGTGAAAAGTAGTAGCCCCATATCATCCATGGTCCGATATCATCTGCAAAAAGACAAAAACGTACATATATATGAGTCATAAACTCGACAGAATTTTGAAAGCATTTCAGCTGAAGAGAAGAATTTAGTATTTGTTAACCTTTGTCAAAAATGAAACCACCAAGGAAAAAAGCCACCAGCAATGTGAAGGTACCAAGTGTGTTTGCTGCAACTTCTGTTCTTCCAACAGCAGAAATGAAACGAAAGAGTGAAAGTGCCATCTGATGCACACTGAAGAGTGCAAGGAACTGTTTGAAGAACCTGAACAATCACAGCAAGTGTTAGCAATAACAGAACATTGAAAGTCTATGCGAAAGATGATAATCGATCTAGTAGTACATTCATTCACATACCTGCTAGCAGCAGGAGCGAACCCGATAGTATAGTAAGTGAGGATGATCCATATGCCTGATTCCATCAAAGAAATGGGGATTCTCAGTACCCAAATTGGTAGTGCAAAAGCCCATGCTGGATAGAACAAGAAGTCCCTCTGCTTGTAAAATACCGGCAGCCAAAACATATTTAGAGCCATCTCTGCCATCCCATTAAACATAACATTGATAAGACTAAAAAAATAATGCACCATAGAATTTGCCTCCATCATCTATCTCTCCAACTTTCATTTTGCTCTTTATAAAAACTGTCATGGCTATTATTGACATGATTGTAATCTGTGTTTTCTTGAATATATAAACAAAAGCGCTGCTCTTGATCCTTCTTAGATGTTACCTCTTGCAGAAAATCTGCAACTCCTTTCCTTTCTGGACACTTGAAGCCGACGCTTTCAAAGAATTCAAGCACATATTCGCGCGGACCTTGGTAAACAATCTGACCTTCTGAGAGTAAAATAATATCATCAAATAACTCATAAGTTTCAGGTGCAGGTTGTAGCAGAGAAATCATCATTGTTACATCCATGATGTGAACCATTTGCCTCATAATCCTGACTATCTGAAAAGTGGTTGAACTATCCAAACAGGTTGATATTTCGTCCATGAAAAGAGCTTTTGCAGGTCCAACCAGCATCTCTCCTGCATTTTTCATGAGTAGCATCTTTTAAATAAAATTGGATACTAAAAATTTTAAGTTTCTTCATTAATAACACACCTGTAGTGACTCTCTTCTTCTGTCCACCAGAAATGCCTCTTCTCATGTCATCACCTACCATAATGTCTGAGCAAATGTCTAATCCAAGAATCTGTTGCAGGGTTCTATAAATGAGTAAACCACAAGAAAATTGAATGTATGAAGTAACAGATAATGTTATTTCTTGGTGATGCAAGCAACAAACCTTGAGAATGTAATCCGTTTCAAGACTTCTTTTTTGGCCTGCTAATGATGTGGCTTTCATGAATGCATCAATATCAGGATCTGGAATAATTCCTGATTCTTTTTCTCTTCTTAACAACTCTGCCAACATTTCGTATCGTACTCCTACACCCAAACAACGTCCTGAAAAGTCTAGAGTCTCTCTGATCGTCATTTCGCCGTGGTGAAGATCATGTTGGCTAATGTAAGCACATGTTCTTTGGGGGAAGAATTCATTAAATTCATGACCCCAGTAAGTGATTCTTCCTGATATCTATCAGCAAGGAAAACAGCACGAAACTTACCAACCGATGCATTGAACAACATACGAATTGCATAAAAGCTTATATTTTGCAGAATTGAAATTGAACATTTCAAATAATACTACAATGGCAGACTACAGTACCATGAGATGCTTATCCTTCTTTCCAGCAAGTGCCTGCAGCAATGTAGTTTTTCCGGATCCTGGAGGTCCTAGAAGCAATGTCATTCTGAAATAAACCAAAGCTGAAGTAACTAAAAAAGACTCCAGAAAATACTATATATCTTCACTCAATAATTCTGCAATGCATAATTCAGAACCTTTTTAACAGCCTCAATGCAAAGATGTTGGTGCTAATCAAACTCCTATTTAATGACAGAGATGTACCTTGAAGGTTTTGCTATTCCGCTGACATCATTGAGTATGTTGACGACCCTCTTCTTAGATGGAAAAATTCTTAACAATCCAAGAATTCCCTGTTGATTGAAACAGATGGATATTAGATTGTATCTATCAGTACTGCAAATAACAAAGCATCAAATTCACTCAAATACAAGCTCTAGAGATTAAATTAAATAAAAAAAGACACAAATTCAACTAATCCAGTTTCAAAGCTTAGTTCAAGACCTCAATTGCATTCACGGCAGTATTTAGCAGAGTTGGTTGTGCCCTAGTTCCAACATAAGCATCACCTTCTACCGATAAATGCTCAAACCGAACTTCAATCTTAGGAACCTCAATTCCTACTCTGCTCAACACAAATTGAATAGAAAAACAGTAAAGAACAACTCAACCAAGTCTAGAAAACAGGAAATAATCAAAGCAAGAAAAGCATTTCAAAGAGCATTCATTACCTATTAGTCCTTTCTCTGATCCTACGAAAGAACTTCTCATTATCCTCTTCAACAACCTTAAGCACACTCTCAATAAGTTGTTTCTTGTCTTGCAATCTAAGATCAGTAACATCAACCTCTGCATATCCAACACTTACACCATCCAACAATTGCTTTAGTAACCCTCTTTTCAGTCTGTCATAAGTTGGCAGTCTCTCCATTGCAGCCCATTTCAGCTCCTCTTCCTCATCATTCTCTCTTATACTCTTCTGAAACACATCTCCTTGACCACTCCACACCTCTCTTACACTCCGTGAACCCCAACTTCTCTTGCTTCCTGACATTGACAAGCTCCTTTTGCTCATTGACCTTGCAAGTTCGTCATTTGATACCTTCAATGACCTTGCAACTTCGTCGCGGGATAAACCCTCTGCCATTTTAATTTCTTCTAGCACTTCAAGCTGATGACCAAGTGATATTGAAGTTATCTCCCAAGACCTCAAAACTTTGTTACACCGCAAAAGTATTGTGGTGCAATATAATTTGCTTGGCAAGGAAGTTATACAACATGTGATGATTTTTTAAGCTTTATACGTTTGAAGGAAGAGAAATAAGATTGTGAAAGTTAGACAATTTACAAAGTCGTGACCGTTTAGAGGGCATGTTTTATATAAGAATTGGAGATGGATACAAGAAGAGCATAGGACGATTGGTGACAAAAAATGAGTATATATATTTATTGAGCTCAGAATATTTTTCTTCGAGACATACGTACAAATGCAGAATTTTCGTGAGGTTTTGATTCTGTTGTTTGGCGTCTTTTACCATGAATTCTGTTTGGAAGGCAGGATAATTTACACTTTGTCATTTTGTGATTGAGCGTGAAACAAGGCAGGCTAAATTAGTAAAGTGCAATTTTAATGAAGATAAAGTATAGAATCTCACGTTCAAAATAAATAAGCTTATCTATACTTGAGTTTCTGGCAGGCAATCTGCATAAAGGCCATGCATTTTTAAATTAATACTAGGCTTCTAATTTAACGTGATTTATGATAACAAGACAAGTGTAATATTATATTAATTCAGTGAGAGTTGTCTTCATTATTATTGAGTCGATAGTTTAATTTCGGTGAAAGTAAATTCTAAAAAAAAAGAACTTAGGTCTTTGGTGGCATAAGTGGTCTTAATTAGGAAATACAATTTACAGTACGTAGTTACAGATATAATTGAGATGCAGCACATAAGAATGTAGCAATGCTGTTTTTTAGTTCCTAAAATAAGAGTAGAATCCAATAATAACTTGGTTTCTTCTATTTTTTTTATTATTTTATATATCTGTATAATATATGTAGTTGTTTTTTTCTTATACACAACATTACGGATGCAGATTATGGAAGAAAAATGGTATATAAGAAAGAAACACGTGTCTGCATTTAATTTAGTTCTACATTCCATGCCTTCATTGGACAAGCTTTTCACTTTTTTTTTTTTGCTTTATCTTAATCTCTGATATATTAATTCTGCACAAGAGGTACATTTAAAACATGGTGGCATTGTAGAGGACTGTAGACTTCAACTACATCAGTTTTGTAGGTTTTATGTTTCTCACGTTAAGAGATTAACAAATTAAGTTGTTCATTATTTGTCAAAAGCTAGTTCTATATTTGTCTCGACATAGTGAAATTTGAGTCTACTTAGTTTCATTTTTCCGCATTTTGATTCGGATTTGGGTGAGAGATCAAGAATGAGCTTACTTATTTTAAATAATAATAATAATAAAAGAAGAGATGTTAAATAGTGTTAGTTAGAGACTAGAAACTCTTGGAATAAGTTTTGAATCATGAGATTTGAGATAGTTCTTGAATAAACTAGGGTTTGAAAGAAATTGGTGATTAATGTGATGATTCTGAGTTTCTTTGGTGTTTTTTAGCTTGGATTTGTGTCCAGTGGGTTGATTAGACACAATGTAGGGGTTTGGTATCGATTTTTATAGGTTAAATCGGAGTATATCAAATTTGAAAAATTCTGGGAAAGTGTCTTATTCTAGTAAGTCATTTGGCTAACTCGAGTAAGTCATATGATTTATAACTCGAGTTAGCACTTGGTATAACTCGAGTAAGTGAAGGGTTATATAACTCGAGTTAGCTGAAGATGCAACTTAAGTTAGCCATGGGTCTAATGGACCAAAATGTGTAATTTTGACACTTTGCAAATTCTGAGAGTTTTGGGACTCTTTTGAGAATTCTAACTGTTTGGAAGGATAATTGGATAATTTCAGATATTTGAGATTTGTTTTGAAACCAAGTCTAGGGGACTAAAACGTAATTTTACAGTGGTCGGGACCAAATTGTAATTTTTCGTAGATTATGAATTTATGATCGAGAGTGAAGGGTTCACTTTTGATATATGTTTTTAGCGGATATGGAAGTTTGCATTGCATTTGTATATCATGTATTTGGTATGACCACAATACCACATTTTGATATATGTCATGTTGTCCATGTTCAGCTTCTTGTTCCTGCCGACGAGGCCAACCACTGACTAGTAGGGCTTGACTGGTGATACAGCTTGAACATTCAAGTGAGTGGATAGCAGTTTCAGACGCATAGGTTGTGTCTTGAAACTTCTATTATGTTTTATGATGTGTTGAACATGTTTATAAAAATGGATTAATCTAAGAATTGGTTAAATTAATAAAATGATTGTGATTTTTATAATCAACACTATGTTTTATGAAATTGATATATATATATATATTCTATGATTTCAAATGATAAATTACATGCCTATGATTTATGTTATTTAAGATAATGGTTTTGTTTTTATGATACGAGACACCTATGCTACAGGGTCGAAGTAGCCTTTAGTATATCAATTATATATGTACTATGAAATCCCAACTATCAGGGATGCCGGTAGCTACGTGTTCTGATCCAACACGTTAATTGTTATGATAGTGGTCGAGTTCACATCACCCATGTTGTTTTGTGCCACGTGCACACCCATGTTCATAGTCCCCTATCAATGATATATGTTTTGACTATGAAAACATGTTTTAAGAATCAAAATGATTTTTAAATACGTTTTCGTGCTTGCTAGATGTTTTGCTTGCGAACGATTTTTGGAATGAATTTTGAAAAGCTATTACCTATAGCATGTGTGTGTGTGTATATATATATATATATATATGTCAATACCTGCATGTGGTATTTTTTAACTGTTTTTAAAACAGTCTTTGTGAGGCACGTTTGAGATGGTCTGGAGTGTTTTCCCTCACTAGGCCCTGATCCCCTTTCTTTCTATGTTTACTGTTGATTTTATTCCGCAGGTTCACCGTTTTTTGCTCCGGTAACTTTTCTGCATATTGGATACCAGTGATGTGTCTTTTGGCTAGTAATGCCTTTTTGATCGGGCTCTTATGTATTGATGTTAGAGCTTTACACCGGGATAATGTTGGGTTACTGGGTTGTCTTTCATAATATTTTATTTCTGATAAATGTTTATTCTATCGTATGTTTTTAAATAACAAATGTTTTAATTAAATAAATATTTTAATCATTTGCTTTGGGTAGTATGTTATGAGCCATTAGGCTTGTGCAAGATGGGTCAGACTCCCATAGACGGTTCACCTCGTACGCCGATCGCGGACCTGCAACGGGTAGTGACAAAAGCCCTTGAATTTGTTTAATTTTTTCTTGTTATCCCCTGAATTTAGCATAGTAATTAATTACCCTATGAACTTATAAAATCGTATTTTTTTTAAGGACTTATATGTTGACATGACAATTTTGTGATATTTTTTCTGAATTTGTTTGTGAGAATGTCTCAATTTCTCACGAATTTCTTAAAAGGTGAATTTTTAATATATGTTTATTATTTTGTGATATTTCTAATATTTGGAAATTAGCTTTGCCATTTTTTCATATTTGGTGTTTTAATTTGCAATAAAGTATAATCTTCCCAGCCAGTTTGGTATTCACACAGTCGATGAGATACGCTAAAAGGGCCTTTGGACTAGCTACATTCTTTATATTTTTATGAGTTAATTATGCCACTTGTCATAATTAAAATGTATATTCACATAAATAGAAATGTTAGTTTTGTATTTTTGAAAATGTCAGAATACACCAATCTTCTATTACAGATGCCACCACAATGACACATTATCTCAAATTTTCTAGAATCAAATCAGATAAAACCCTTTTTTTGTGTAAATTCTCGTTCATTACCTGTCTTAGTTTCTCTCTCATTGTTTCTCTCCTATCTTTAGAACTGTCTCTTCCTCTCTTTGCCTCTCTCACTTCGCTCTTCCCTCGTCGCTCTCTTTCTCTCCCTGTATCTGGATCTATTTTTGATCTACACCGCTCTCTTCTATTGCTTTCAAAATCAGAAATGTTGCCACAAACGAGACCAAATGGAGAGAGGCGGCGACGACTAAGGTTCCATCAATCGCGTTCCAAATCTCAACGGTGATGCTTTCCAAATGTCAAATATGAAACTGCAAACAACAGTGTGATTATCAGATGCGACGAAGACTGCGATGCTTTGTTCGACGAACGACGACATGATTCTCAAGCGCCACTGATCAGTACACGAATAATGATAGTGCAACGATTCTAGAACGAAACAAGCGACATATATAAGTTTGGCAGCAGTGGTTTTAGATCAGACAGGTTGGCGGCTAAGGTTTCGTAGGAGGAAGAAGTGAGGTATGTGTTGATGCAAAATTGCTTTTTAGTCCCTTATATTTGATAAAATTAACAAATTAGTCTTTTTGAACACCTTTGTACACCTAAATTTCATGTTTGTGTACACTTTTTTACACCTAAATTTCAGGTTGTTTACATCTTAGTACATGTACACTTATGTACGCCAAAATTGACGACCATTAAATAAATTAAAATTTGTGAATATCGTGTACATTGTTGGATCATGGGTGATCAACATTGAGTTCCTTTTGTGTCTTGATGTTGTGCAAAATAGTTGACCTAAAGAGAAACAAGTTGGAAAGCTCGGAATTGCAAATCAAACCACTAGAAGTGACACAACGTACGTTATCGAGGTACAGCGTACGTCATAGTGAAGAGCAACGTATTTGACAAGTGTACAACGTACGTAGACTTGAGCTCAGAAGGAAACAGAGGCTACTGGATGGTTCCAGACCAAGAACAACGTATGTCATACATGCACAACGTACGTAGTAAAGTCACAACGTACGCAGAGGATATTCAACGTACGTCATCTGGATATGTGGCTATGATTAACGTACGTCACAGACGATCAACATACGTAGAGCTGAAGAATTTGCAGACAACGTATGCAGGCTTGGTTCAACGTATATTGTGTTTGTTCCAGAAAGCTGTAACGGCTATAAACAGTCTCCAACGGCTAGTTTCTCAACACCAACGGTCAAATGGCTTGGAAAAGCTATAAATACATTAAGGAAGGGCAGAAAAACGTGGATGATCATATGCTTTCAAAACTAAAACATTTTTATCATTTCATCACCCCCAAAACACCAAAATCAAGTTAGAGAGAAAATCAAGAGCATTATGTCAACACATGTCCTCTAGCATAGAGCTTCAATTTTTGTAAATATTTTACAAACACTTTGAGTGTGGGGAAGTTTGGTTGTGAACCTATGGAAAACAACATTGTAATGGGCTTAGATGTTTGAGTCGTAATCAACCTTGTTAGCTTTAGAGGTATGAACCGTAATCAACCTTGTTGGATTTAGAGGTATGAGCTGTAATCAACCTTGTTGGCTTTAGAGGTATGAGTCGTAATCAACCTTGTTGGCTTTAGAGGTTTGAGCCGTAAACAACCTTGTTGGCTTTAGAGGTATGAGTCGCAATCAACCTTGTTGTAAGGCCTTGTTGGATTGAGCTGTAATCAATCTCCTTTATTAGTGAAAAGCCTAAGTGAGACTTAGGTAGTGTACGTAGGCATGGTTGACCAAACCACTATAAAAATTACGGTGTTGTTTTTTTTCTTCATTCCAACTCGCTTTCGCTCTACAAACTTAACCAAGGCATCCTCGGAAAATTCTTCAACAAGTAGTATCAGAGCGGGTATCCGTTCAAAAAGGCTTAACAACCTTAGAGCAAATATCCTACATCATTGGAAATGCCAAATTTGATACTATCTTCCCAATTTTCTCAACTCTTATCATTTCTTTTAAATTGATATTGTTTTGATTTAAAAAGGGGGAGAAAAGAAGTTTTAAAAATTATGCACCAAATTTTTAAAATATGGGGAGAAATGATGGTTTAAAAATATTTTGAATCATGCACAAATTACTTTCAAAAGGGGAAGATTAAACTAAAATAAAATTTTGAAAAATTTTGCATAAATTGTTTTTGATATGGAGAGTGAAAATTTTAAAATTTTCAATATGATCACACATGTTTGTATGAAACTAACCTCTTGACAAGGATGAAATCCTTAATCAAATTCATTTCCTTTAATGTAGTGCTTAAATTCTTCAAAGTTTTGACATCATCAAAAAGGGGGAGATTGTTGGATCATGGGTGATCAACATTGAGTTCCTTTTGTGTTTTGATGATGTGCAAAATAGTTGACCTAAAGAGAAACAAGTTGGAAAGCTC
>CAODLS011075364.1:0-12386 GCA_948243855.1 Flueggea neowawraea | reverse complement strand
AATTAACATCAAAAACATAAAATTAACTCTTCAATCACCAAAAATAAAAATTCAAATTTTTACCCAAATTTATTTAAAATAATTATCCAAAAATAATTATTCCAAAAATAATTATTCCCAAAACTAATTATCCACCAATAATTATTCAAAATAATTACTCTAAATATAATTATTCAAAAATAATTATAAAAATTATTCGGGGTATTACAATCGTCTTTAGCTATAATTATGTTAGTATATCTATTTGAACTTAATGTTCTAAGTAAGGGATGACTTACTACTCCAGTACTTGTAAATGATAATCTAGGAGGCATTTTCCTAGTAGTTAATAAAGGTTTCTCTTGTAAATCTAATTCTAATGGTTTATCCTCTATTTCGGTTATCTTAGGTAAACTAGGTATCTATATTTGACACACATCATTAAACAAATAAGGAAAATTAATTATATCTTTTATTTCAAAACAATCAGAATGATGAGCATTTGAAATCGCATATGAAATAAAATAAGCTATCGAATAAGGACTATTTTGTTGTCTAAAGAAATCTTTTCTTTTAAAATATTGTATTAAACTCAAAGTTTTGTCAAAATCTTTATCCTGTATATTATAAGAAATCCTTGGATAAATATTTAATTTAATCTTTCCGTATTGTAAATTACCTATTAGTATACCTAAGCATGCTTCTTCTCTATTATGAATTATGTTATCTAATATTGCTAAGTCTATGGGAGTATCTAATCCTTCTCTAAAAGTTGATTTTATTATTACTATATGGCTCCTACATGTATCCATCCTAGAGTACTTCATATTTTTGGTTTTACTTTTTGTATTTTATCCTGAATATCTCTTTTAGCAAATAAGGGTATAATTACTTTATTAGAGGTCATATTGACTTCTAAGACTCGTTCTTGTATATTTAATCCATAATACAAATTATGTTTTCTAGGTTTTATACATAATCTTTCTGAAGTACCTACTTTAAATCCAGAGTAATTAGACAACGGAAAATTTTCATTTTGAATTTGTTTTAATTTTTTCTTATCTATTAAAATATTCTGACTAAATTATCCAGTGTGTTCTATTTGATTATCTATTACCCATTCTATTATCTAGGAACTAGTTGTAGCTATGCTCGTATTATTCATCTGTATCAGTAGAATAATCTATATCAGTTAAAATAAAAATACTTTCATCAGAATCTATATTAAAATCATTAATTTAAACAAAGTCACGATTATCTATCATTTCCTGAATATCTTCATCTATTTCTATTTTCTTTTTATTTTTCTCGAATTTCTTAGGACATTTATTTGCGTAATGACCTATCTCTTTACAATAATAACATCTACATTCCTTCGGATTCATCTTACGCCTTTTATATGTTGGCCTATATGTTTTCTATATCCTTTCTTTTTATAATATTTTGCTTTTCGTTTTTTTTTAAATATCATTTTTATAATGCTTTCTTCTTTTATATTTACGCTTTATCATTCCATAATAGTAAGGAATGTCACACCCTATCATTAATGACATTTTCGACTTATCATAACACAAAGAAATTCTTTTCTTTAATCCTTTAGAAGCATATAATCCAGGAACAGTAGACACGCTAGGTAAGAGAATAGCTCACATTAGAGATAAATTAAGTAATTGGTGTGCTGACATAATTTCTATGGTCCCATGATAAGAATATGATGTTTTCAAGAAAATGAGATATTATGGATAGTATTTTACCAAAGTGTATGTGTTTGCTTTTGGTGCAAATGTTTTAGAAATGTGTTTCCTGAAAATCATACTATGTATATAGTATGTATATATGTATACTGCATGTGATAGTTTTAAATGGTTTTCAAACCAGTCTATGTGAGGCACGTATGAGGAAATCCAGAGTGTTGTCCCTCATTCACTGGGTTTGACCCCTTTTTTTCTCTGTGTTATCTTGTCTCAATTATGATAGGTTGACTTCATTCAGCAACCTTTGGACATCTCTCAGCCCAGTGGGACCCAGATATTTTTGGTTAGTAGCGACTTTTTTGTTGGGCTACGTCTTTTGTTGTAAATGCTCCATTCTGATATACTGTAATGTTATGGGATTTGTGTATTTGACTTTTATACACTATTTTGCGATTAGATAGCTTTGTATATATTTTCATACATTACATTTTGAGATGTATATATGGTAAGTATTATTTTCATATACTTATATATGTTTTTCGCAAATGTTTTATAAATAAATGAATGGGTAGAGCTTATGATCCTATGAGGCTTGTGTGAGATGGGCCGAGCTCGCATAGACGGTTCACCTCATACGCCGGTCATGGTCCCGGGAATAGGTCGTGACAAGGGTGGTATCAGAGAACTAGGTTTTCGTAAGTCTAGAGTCGGTGTGGAGCATAGGTATTTTTGATTGAGTCTCTTTGCTTTGCCTCTGTATATCATTTGAATTTTGTTCGGGTACTGTGGCAGTTGCATACATATTGACATTTGCATATGATTCCATCTTGTTTGTAGAGATGGATACTCCACGTGGTAAAGGTTGTGGCAGAGGTCGCGGTAGAGGTCGTGGGAGGCCTAGGCGTGTGCCAGTGGAGCCAGCAGGTCAGTCTGTTGCAGACCATCATGATGCGACTAGTGTGCCTGAGGTTGCGACACCAGCACCTTAGCCACCACCTGCGGGTTAGATGGATGCTTTTGAGATATTTACGCAGATTCTGGTTCAAGTGGAGGCTATGTTAGCTGTTCAGGCAGCTAGTGGTCAGCCAGTTCTGCTAGCGGCTGCAGCACCATCTATTTCTCCACCTCCATTAGAGACAGTTGTACCTACACTGGTTGTAGCTTTAGTTGTTTCACAGCCTGACACTGAGGCACGTCTCGCCAGGTTTATGAAGCTTACTCCGCTGAGAATTGCGGGGAAGATGGGAGAGGATCCTCAGGATTTTACCTTCACGGTTGAGCAATGTTTTGAGGCGATGGAGCTCACTGATGATATGGCGAGGGTTAGATTGGCCTCATTTCTATTGGACAGTTGAGCCGCTAGATGGTGGCAAGATCGGAGGCATATGGGGATATCTTCCTGGGAAGAATTTAAGACCGAGCTCACGATGTTTGTTCTTCCTCTGAGTGAGAGGGATAGGAAGACAGATTAGTTTAATGAGTTCCATCAGGAGCCTGGGATGTCTGTTAGTGAGTATGAGGACCGATTCAGGTAGCTGGGTAGATATACACCTATAGAGGCCCGTAGTGAGGAGGCCTTAGCAAGTAAGTTCCTGAACGGGTTGCTACTCAAGCTTAGGAGGGTAGCAACGACTCACCTGCTGTCTATAATTACACAAATTTTTGAGGTTGTGAGGAGTATGGAATATCAAGATGAGAGGCAGCCTAAGGAGCCCGAGAAGGCGAAGACTGATAGTGCATATGGAGGCCAGAAGAGTCGTGGCTAGAGTAGTCAGTCGGATTACAGATACAGATATCCAATTGGGGGCCAGAGACAAAGACAGGAGTCTCAAAGCAGTAGTGTGATACAACCAGTTGTGCATACTGGAGGTTAGATTGTTGGAGGTTCACAGGCAGTTTGTGGGACTTGCGGGAAGAACCACTCTGGTACTTGTGTCAGGGCCGCATGACTTTGCTATTATTGTAGGCACCCTGGGCACAAGATTGCTAACTAACCCTTAAGACGTGAGTCAGGGACACAGTCGGTTCAGTCAGTAGTAGGAGGTTCGGGCACTGCTAGCACAGAGCCGCAGGGGAGCAGGTCGAGGTACCACAGATTTTGGAGCTCGTAGCCAAGGTGGGCTGAGCAGTAGTCGTGGACAGGCTGGACCGAGCAGTTATGCTACTGGTGGACAGGCCCGAGTTTATCATCTGACACGTCATGAGGGTCAGACATCCAATGCCACAGTGAGTGGTATGTTACTTGTCTCTGGTACTTTGGCATATACATTATTTGGTTCTGGTGCATCGCATTCATTTGTCACGCCATATTTTGTAGAGCGAGCGAGGTTATTTTTGAGTCAGTTAGACTCTTTGTTAGAAGTATCTTTACCTTTGGGTAGTAAGATGCTAGCTGAATCTGGAGTCCGAGGTTGTGTGATTGCTATTGAGGGGCATGAGTTGATAGCTGATCTGATTTTGTTGGACGTCAGGGAGTTCAACTTTCTACTTGGTATGGATTGGCTTTCGAATTGGCACGCTACCTTAGACTGTTTTGCGAAGAGAGTATGCTTTCGACCACCAAGTCAAAAGCGAATTTTGTTATCAAGATGAGCGTGACAGCATGGTGCAAGGGTACATGTCGGTCGTTCAAGCTGAAAAGATGATTTGTAGTGGTTGTGAGGCATAACTAGCCTTTGTATTTATAGATCTGGTTAGTTTGGGATTGACGTTGGAGGACGTACCTACAGTACAAGAGTTCTCTGATGTATTTCCTGAATATTTACTGGGATTACCTCCTAAGTGAGAGGTTGAATTTGCTATTGAAGTACAGCCGGGTACCGGTCTGATATCGATTATACCATATCAGATAGCACTAGCTGAATTGAAGGAACTGGAGAACCAGTTGAGAGAGTTATTGGATAAAGAATTTATCCGACCTAGTGTCTCACATTGGGGTGCTCCAGTGTTGTTTGTTAAGAACAAGGACGGGAGCCTTCAGATGTGTATTGATTACCGTCAGTTGAATAAGGTGACAATGAAGAACCGATATCCACTGTCGAGGATAGACGATCTATTTGAGCAGCTACAGGGTGCGCAGTGGTTTCTAAGATCGATTTGAGATCGGGATATCACCAGTTGAGAGTTAGGAGTGAGGATATTCCGAAGACAGCTTTTCGGACTAGGTATGGACACTATGAGTTCTTAGTAATGTCGTTTGGGTTGACTAACGCACCAGCGGCATTCATAGATATGATGAACAGAGTGTTTAGACCATACCCAGATCGATTTGTTATAGTATTTATAAATGATATTCTGGTGTACTCGAAGAGTAGAGAAGAACATGAGGATCACTTGAAGTTAGTCTTGCAGACTTTGCGAGAGCATCAACTGTATGCGAAGTTCTCGAAGTACGAGTTCTGGCTTGATTATGTGACTTTTTGGGACACGTAGTATATGATTTTTTCAGGAAAATGAAATACTATGGATAATATTTTACCAAACTGTATGTGTTTGCTTTTGGTTCAAACGTTTTAGAAATGTCTTTCCTCGAAATCATACTATGTATATAGTGTGTATATATGTATACTTAATGTATACTGCATGTGATAGTTTTAAATGGTTTTCAAACCAGTCTCTGTGAGGCACGTATGAGGAAATTTGGAGTGTTGTCCCTCAGTCATTGGGTTTGGCCCTTTCACTTCTCTGTGTTACCTTGCTTCTATGATTATAGGTTGACTTCATTCAGCAACCTTTGGACATCTCTCAGCCCAGTGGGACCCAGATATTTTTAGTTAGTAGTGCCTTTTTTGTCGGGCTACGTCTTTTGTTGTAGATGCTCCATTCCGATATACTGTAGGGTTATGGGATTTGTGTATTTCACTTTTATACACTATTTTGCGATTAGATCGCTTTGTCTATATTTTCATGTATTACATTTTGAGATGTATATATGGTAAGTATTATTTTCATTTACTTATATATGTTTTCCACAAATATTTTATAAATAAATGAATGGGTAGAGCTTATGATCCTATGAGGTTTGTGCGAGATGGGTCGGGCTCCCATAGATGGTTCGCCTCGTACGCAGGTCATGGTCCCGGGAATGAGTCGTGACAAGTCGAATAGAATGTCTGTACACAGAGGCTTGTGTGAGATGAGTCGGCTTCCATAGACTGTTTCCTCGTATGCCAGTCACGGGCCCGACTATGGGTCATGACAATGTATTAGGATCTTTTATATATTTACCTTCACCGTAGAATTATAATCTAAACGCTTCTACAACCCTGACTATTAAGTCGGATAAATTTCTATATGTTGATGTTCCTTTTATTTCCTCTTTTATATCTAGATCCATATTCTGCCAAAATGTAGACACACTATTAACTAGTGTTTTTTCTAGAAATGCTAATCCTGAATCAAAATCCATTTTATTTATCGAAATAGTCATTCTTAAAGCTGTTTCCCATTTATCTATGGCTTCTTCTATGTTATTTACACAGTTTAAATCTAAATAAATTTCAAAGGGATTAATCGAATCACTTTTCATTTTTTTCTAAAAGAGTATATGTATCTGGTTGCCTACCACTATACATAAGTCCACAAAACCACCAACAGGTCTACTAAAAGCTTCAGTTTTTACTAATGGTTAACTACTTAAACTAGGAATATCTGATATGTTAGGATTTATTTCAGGTTTAATATTAATAAAATTATCTTTATTAACATCCATCTCTCCTATTTTGAATACTAAATCGTCAATTTTAATATTGTTTTCATTATTTGACTTAGAATAAGAACTATTAATAGACATCCTATTTCAATTTCTGTAGATGACTAAGAAATGAATTATCTGGACGTCTATATTTTTTGTCACTTATTACTATTTGTTTGTTTTTATCTTCTTTTTTAACAGACCTTATTTCTTTTATCGAATTTTCTAAATTGTTTAAAATTTTAATCATTTTTTCACCATAAGCTATCATTGTCTTCTGTATTTCTACTACGTTTTTCTCTATCTTTAAGGAATTTTCTTCTTCAACTAAAACTCTAAATTCTTTATCCATTTATGGAGAATTATAGTGCCAATCTAGATCATCTATAGTGTAATATATCGTATCCCAAACATAATGATCAAAAGTAAAATCTTCATCAGACATATAGTCATAAAACTCTAAATCTTCTAAAATTCTATAAAATTTTATTTTTAAAATTATTATCGTTAACCATATTGTTATCCACTTCTTAATCTGTTGATTATTTATAACAGCACTAAAGGAACTAGGCTTTGATACCATCTTGAAGGGCGAAATTTAAAAAACAAAAATCAATAATATTATTTTCTCTATTATTTTAACGAAATTTGGGGCTCTAAATTCTCTATTATTTTCTCATTTTGCATTCATCCAGTCTGAAACTTCTTTAATAATTGCATTAATATTATCTTTTGTTGACAAATCTAGATGAACTAGTAATGTCCAAACTTCTCATTTATATGTTCCATCTTAAAATATTTCTCTTATACCTTTTCCCAAAAATTTTATTATAGTCTATATTTGTTAAACACATAACAAAGTAAGGGTCCAATACGCTTTCGTACCTTTCATCCACTTTGACCAAAATATCCAGGTCATGCATGAGCCTTTTACCGAGCATCTCAGCTCCAACCCATGTTACCATAGGTAACTGCCATATAGCTCCTTCATAGATAATCAGCATAGCCTAGGTTCGTTTTCTACTTCTAGGAGTAAGGATTGGGGTAAGGAAGGTATTAGGTTCTTACTGTGTTATAGTGAAAAATAAAATAGCAAACTGTAATAAATCTGGGAAGAGATATAAGAAAACAAGGATTTATTTATTTCATATCGGGAAAATTTTACAAAGGAAAATGGTTTACAAGCATATGAAGTTGGGTTTTTGAATGATTCCTTCTTCCTCTAAGTTGTTCTATAGATAGACTAAGTTTCGGAACTGAAATCTAGACTTTACGTTCTTTCTAAACTATTTACAACTTTACAGCTGTTAGGACAGTTGTCCTGTCATATCTAATAATTACATCTCAGCTGTTAGACAGCTGGTCTAATCACTATCTATCGGACTAAGTCCTTTGTCGTTATCTCTCAGGTCTTCTATCTTTATCTTCTGTGGGGAGCAAGCAGGACAGGTGTCCCTTTCATGTCTCCAGAACTGACAAATCTTTTCTTGTGCATGTGGGCTCGATCTAATAATTCCCTTCTCGAGGAGCTTCATCTTTGTCTTTAAGAAATTCTGAGCCACCAATTGTGCTATCTTTGTTGGTGATATCATTATTGACGAATGTATCTTCTTTCCTCCATAAGTGCAGAATCCTTTTTCGAAGCTTGCTTCAAATCCCTATAGGATAACTCTGATGCCAATTGCTCTCCTGTAATGAATATCTTTTTCTTCGAATTTAACAAAATCTTTTTTTTGTCTAGAAAAAGAAATCGAAAATAATTCTGCTTTTTCCAGTTGAATAAAATGGTAAGCAGGATATATTTCATCATTATAAAAATATGGTCCAGTTGATAAACATTTTAGTCCCAGAATATCTTTTGAAGTTATCATTGGATTATTAATATATCAATCTTTGACTCCCTCTTTAATCCATTGAGGCAATAGGGATATCTCTGGCAAATCTAGAGAGGTCAAATAAATCGAGTTAAGGGCACCGAAATCATACCAATACCTTATCTCCTGAGGAGAAGAATCTTGTAAATAGTTGATTCTAGGATAGATTCCTGAGAATTCAACATATTTGTTGTTTGTATTTAAAAGATTAAATAATTCCCTCATTATCGTATTTTGTTGTTCCACTGAGGGTATCTGTAAATCCTTACGAATAAGCAAAGGAAATTGAAATATTGGACCTTGAGATGTTTGTGGTCTCAAAGTGATATTGGGTTTTTGTCCTCCTGAGCATATGTAGTATCTGGCCTTTTGTCCTTAAATGCAATCTCTTTTCCGTTAGATGTACTGGGCTCGGGCTTTTTAGTATCAATGTCAAGGTGTTCTTTTAATCTTTTTTGGGCATGTTCATAGTTGTCAATATTTTTTGTCATTATCTGTCCTTCTTTTTGGAGAATATCTGAGACTCCTTTTTTCAAGCCCGGAAAATTGGAAATATCGATGATGTTATATATATCCAAGTTCAAAATAAGTTCACTAATTATTAAAAACCACATAATTAGTTTATTAATTAGTCATTCCGTTATTGAGTCCAATTTCGAAAATATAGGCAGCACATCAAAAACCATATAGAGTTTATAGTGTATGTGTCTGAAGTTGTCATCCACTTACCTGGATGTCCAAGCAAATCGGTCAGCACCACTATCTGGTGGTTGATCACACTGACACGAACTAGAAGCTGAAACAATTATCAGAAGCAATGATACATCAGAAACAATCACAATGAAATATTGGTACCGTGGCGGTATTGAATACATGATATGCAAATGCAGACTCAAAAGTTACTAAAAAACCTATTTCGAATGAGAATCTATCATTCTTAATCCAAAATTCAAAATCTACGTAAAATTACAGTTTGATTCCGATCGACATAAAATTACGTTTTAGTCCACGAGACTTGGCAATTTACAAAATAGTTCTCAAAGTATTCTCAAACTACCTACTAGTCCTCCAAGTAGTCAGAATTGCCAAATTAGACCCCTAACTCTCTGAAATTACAAAACACGAAAAATTACAACTTTGGTCCCCCAAAACCACGGTTCACTCGAGTAAGCCTTTAACCCACCATACATTACTTGTGTAATACCCCGCCTATTTCAATAGGAGTCTTGTAGCCTTCTATTTGATTCTTTAGTGAATCGAGATGTCCGAAGTTAGTTTTTACACTACTCTAGTGTTTTTGGTGTTTGGTCGATCTCAAGATAATTGGTGTTAATAATACTAAGTCTGGAATGCATTTAGAAGTGGAATTTTATATGTGTAAAGCAAGCTGAAGGCTTACTATGCGCGTTACAGATCCCTTACTCACGTAAGAGACGTTTTGTGTTTTGGTGTTTGCAAACATTTTGGAAATTGATTTTGAACACTACTATGTATTAGCGTGTATATATATTTATTTATATACTTATCTTACTATATTGCATGTGGTAGTTTTGAACGGTTTTCAAAACAGTCATTGTGATGCACATATGAAACGTTTTAGAGTGTTATTCCTCACTGGGCCCTGACCCCCTTTGTTTCTCTGTCTACTATGATTTTCTTATCACAAGTACACAAAATTTTGTCTTTGGCAACCCTTCCTCATATTGACTCCAGTGAGGCGTCCTTTGGTTAGTGATGCCCTTTTTCTCGGGCTCTCCTTTGTTTTGTTAGAGCTCTGCACCGGGATGCTATAGGGATACATTTTTTCCATTTGTATTTGATATTTTATATACTCATGATATATTTTTGTATTTATTGATTATTCGATTTATGGTATTTATCTTACTACTTATGATTTAAACGATAAATGTTTTGTTTAACATTTTTAAATAATAATAAAATGTTTTGGGTAGTATGTTATGATCTTTGAGGCTTGTACGAGACGGAATAGACTCCCATAGAAGGTTCGCCTTGTACGCCGGTTATCTTCTGAAAATAGGTCTTGAAAACTCGAGTAAGCCAAGTGCTTACTCAAGTAACAAACAACATTGGCTTACTCGAGTAAGCCAAGTGATTACTTGAGTGAGTTCCCTTCCCATAATTTTTAGAATTCATCTAACACTGATTTAACTGATAAAAATCAATACAAATCACTCACATTGCCTCTAATCAAACTCCTGAAGATGAATCTATGCTCAAACCATCAAAACAACTCGAAATCACGTAAAATCGACCAAACCCAAATTGACTCAAACCCATTTATGAACATCCTTGATTCTTATGATTTCAAGCTTAATCTAAGTATTTTTGAACTCCCAATGGCACGATTTAACAACCTCTAACAACCATTCCAATAGAAACATCATGAATCTAACCATATGAACTTTTTATTCAAAACCCTAATATGAAAAATCTTGCATAAATGATAAAAAGAAAGGCGTAGAAGTGTAATCTTACCTCAATAGATGACTAAGAAGGATGGATTACCACCGAAAATGATTTCTAGACTGAATGGGAGTGATTTAAGTGAGAAATGAGGGAGTGAGTTTAAAGAGTCGGGTGGGGGTATATATAGACCCCTGCCCAAAACGACGTCGTTCTTGCGAAATTTGCATTGCTTACTTGAGTGACACACCTCTCAATCGAGTAACAATTCCTTTTACTCGAGTGATAATTTTCCAAGTGTTTGTCATGTTCATCTGGGAGCACGACTTACTCAAGTAACCACATGTCTTACTCTAGTAATTCATATCTCACCTCACTTGAGTAATCCTTTATGGCTTACTCAAGTAATCCATAGTCTAGTTCACCAGAGAAACACCATTATGCTTACTCGAGTAACCTCTATTAAAATCATAAATCCTCAACTAATCACTCCACACAACCTTGATCAAAATGGGACAGATCGAAAAGCTATATAGAGTCCTAATAGAATCTGACGGGGCGTTACAGTTTCACTCGAGTAACGCTGAATGGCTTACTCGAGTAATCTATGGTCTATCTTACTCGAGTAAAACCTTAATGCTAACTCAAGTAATCCCTCTAAAATCCATCAATCACCCACTCAACACTCCAATCATTCAAGATCAAAACAAGACTGAATGAAAAATTACAGAGAGCCTTATCAAAATTCGACGGGGTATTATAATATAAATTGAAGAAAATGAGTGAGAAAATGTGCAAAAGTGATTTGAAGTTGAGAGGCCCTGAGCAAGCTCAAGAAACCATGAATAAAATGATGGAAACGAGGTTAAAAGAGGTGTCACAGCCGTGACAAACAAAAATCGAGTGACATTTTTGGACAGCAAAGTGTCACGACCATTGTGACGACCGTGACAAAGGAGAATTCAAAACTCCTTTTGGACATAATTTTATCACGACCGTGACACTCATTTTTCACACCTGTTGTCGTGGTCGTGACACTTTGAAAATGAGGAGAGAGAGCGTGACGGAAGAGGCCAAACTTGTGGGGACCAAGGCACATGAAAGGGGCATTTTTGGCACAACTTTATGTAGGATTTTGTGACATGTAATGGGCTATAAATAATCCTCTTATTTGCCCTTTTTAGGGGATTCTCTACACACTCTAAATCATCAAAAACATTCTATTTAGGATTTAAATTAGGGTTTGAAGATTAAGGGACGAGCTTGAAGATTTTGGGTATTCTCTCAAAGTAACATTAAAGAGGAGTCATTGGCTTCCATCCTTCCTCTATCTCTTCACCCTTTTAGCTTGGTTATCATGTTTTATGTTCATTTTTAGTGTTGCTTTTCATTTATGTCAATCATGGTAGCTTAGATTTGTAGTTAGGGCTTAGAAATGTAGACTATTGATGACTATTTTCTATAATTATGATTGGGTATTGTGTTTTATGTTCAATATTTGAAGTTTGATTAATGGGTATTGTGATTTATGTTCTTAATTTGATTGATTGCCCTTGAATTTGATTTAATGGCTTATTTTGATTGATTATTGTTGAGCTTAATCACATTGATGATAGTTTTGATAAATCTAGTTGAAGTATCGAGAGATGAAGACTAGATGAGGTATACAAGTATTGAACTTTCATGATTTAGGATAGACATATTCTATGCATGTGAGGTATT
>CAODLS011075320.1:0-13184 GCA_948243855.1 Flueggea neowawraea | reverse complement strand
TTTTCTATTTTGTCTCTTCAATTGTGTTCTACTTTTTCTCTCTCCTTTGTTGTCTCTCTCTATTGTTTCTCACTTTCTCATTATTTTTCTCCCCCAACCGATCTGGTCTCTCTTTCTCCTCCTCTCACCTACCTCATCTCGATTTCTTCCGCCTACCACCGCTCTCTTTCTCATCGTCTCCTCTTTCTGCGTTGTTCTTTCTCTCATCATTGTCTCTCTGTTTCGCTCTCTGCCTCGCTCAGCTCTCCACGTCTCTCATCCTCGTCTCTCCGTACAAAAAAAAAGCTTAATCTAAGTGAAAAAAAAGTTTTAAAAAAAGACTCAAATGAAGAGAACAAAAAAGAACACAGACAAAAAAACGGATCATGTTCGCGCGCTAGGCCTATCTACTGAGGTATTGTTCGCTCTAGGCTCATGAGTCCTCACAGTTTTGTCTAAGAAAAAGCGTCTCAGTGTTTTGAGAGAGTAAAGTGCTTATAAACGACACTTAGCCTCAACTCTTAGGCAATGTGGGAGTATAACACTATAATAACCTCCAGTTGAGGCTAAGGGGTTTAAGAATACAACTTTTAGCTCGACGGCTTTTTGTTTGAGTCCCCACAGACGACGCCAATTGTTATGGACCATGTCCGCACGCTAGACTCATCTATTGGGGTATTGTCCGCTCTGGCCTCATGGACTCTCGCATTTTTGTCCAGTAAAAGGAGCCTCAGTGGTATGAGAGAGGAATGTGTTTATAAGCGACACTTAGACTCGACTTCTAGGCGATGTGGGAGCATAACACTATATTATTTTTATAGAGTTTGATAATAAGGGTATTATAGACATTTGTAGTGAATTTTTTGGAAAGTGTGATTACCAATTAAATACAAAACATCAAACTTTCTGAGAAGTCATTTTTTTAATTAAATAAAATTGATATACACTTCTTTCAAGTAGGAAATTATTTCTTGAAAAAATGAGGGGAAAAAAACATTTGAATAATATCGTGTCCAGTTTGACACTTTATTCTGGACGAAATATTATGATTATTTACAGCAACGTGCATTTATTTAAACAAAACTCTCTTTTTATTTTTAAAAATATCTTTTTATACTAAGTAAAACTCGTGTATTGCACTGTAAATTGTAATAATCTAATTTTAATTAAAAACAAATTTTTAAATAAACTATATAATAATGAAGGATTCACATACCGGTCTAGCCAATCAGCAATATACTTAATGGGTTCGACTCATTGACCTCTAAAACAACGAAAAAAATAGTAGCCAACAGCGGAACAAGATAAAAAAACGTTGTTGATCTCGCAAACAAATCATGGTCGAGTTGTCGACGAAAGTGCTCGGCTTGTTCACAGTTTAGATGCCACTACGAATTTGTACAAGAATCAGTGGGGTGGAAGAAGAACTTTCTTCTTCTTCTTTTGGCTGAAGAAGACATTCTCATTGTCTCTCTGTGTTGAGAAACCGTTTCTTTTTTGATGTTTTTAGGAAAATGTCTCTAAGAAGCTTCTGAATGGATTAAGTTAGAGGTGTCTTCAATGGGGGGTTGAACTTGAACCGAACTGTGGCTCCACTGTTTTGGTCTGATTCTGGGTTTGACTAGTCAAACCGACGATTTCAGTTTGGTTCGTTTTATTTTTTAATTAATTTTTATCCCGGTTCAGTTTTCCACTTTGGTACTGGTTTGAATTCGTTAAATGCACTTTTAAATATAGATATTCTCTACCAAATTTAAACTACATTTCTATTTAATAAGTAGTTAATTTTACAAATAAAAAAAAAAAGATAAATGTTGTATAATTATAATAATTACTAATCATTTTGTGTACAATGGTCTACAATATTTTTTTTAAAGAAAATGTACAAATAATTGGTGTAGAATTATAATAATTACAACAATTAATACAAGTACAAGATTAAAATTATAAGTAGTTAATTTTTACAAGTGAAAAATAAAAAATAAAAACCAGTTGAAGCTCCAATTTTGAACCATGGGAAACCGACTGTTCAACGGTTTTAAGAACCATTGAACCAGAACCAGCCTGTTAACCCCCGATTTTCACTGTGCTAGTTCCGGTTCTGGGCTGGTTTTGGTTTTGACCGGTCCGGTCCTGCGATTCTGGTTCAATTTGGCCACCTTTAGATTAAGTGATTGCTTTAATAACTAGGTCACATGGGCTCTCTTACACATATAAGAAGCCCATCCACTTAATTCACTCAATTGATATTGTCAATTGGTTTCTGTGCACGGTCCCGGTTCACACATTTACCGATCGAATTCAATTCACCTGTCATAGATGGACTGTTTTTCCAACAAATAATTGTAAGATTCGGTCCCAATAAGAATGAAAATTCAAGAGGGGATGAATTAGATTTTTACGAAAACTTTGTTGAAAATATTTTGCAAATTAAAATAAATAACAAATCTTAAAACAAATAAAATCAAAGTATAAATGCGGAAGCAATAAAACCATCAATTCACAAATATAAAGTAAAGTAAATAGAGTAGGGACAGAGAAAACAAAGCCTCAATTTATAGTGGTTCGATCATCCTTGACCTACGTCCACTCTTTGAGATCCACTCAAGAATTTCAATCCACTAACTCCTCACTTTCGGGTGGAGGGAAACCGTTTACATCACTTATTTTTGCGGGCTCAACAAGCAAACCGTTACACCTCTAGTTTTTGCAGGAAACAAACTAGGAAACCTTCAACCTCTCTTGTGTTTTTAAGGAACCAAAATAAGGAAAAATCTATCCACTAGTTTTATAAGGTTCATTAGCAAACCACTCTTATTTTCAAAGGCTTAACATGGAAACCTATACAACCTTCAATCAAATACTTTGATTGTTACAAATTGTGTTCCCAAAACACAGAATTTGACCTCAACCCAACCCAAGAATAATAGTAAATGAAAATATCAAGAGTGGGTATTAAATGAGAATGAGAAAAATAATGAGAAATAAAGATAGCAAAGTTAGCCCAAGGTTTCTCTATGATTCTCTTCTTTCTTTTGATGTTGGAGATGTCTATTTATAACCTTCTTGGAGTTTGTGACAATTGGAATCAATAATAGAACCATTGTAGAATAAATCCAAATGTTGTACAATGCTGACATTGGATACTATGTGCATTGTACCAGATACTGTGTGCACAAAACAGATACTATGTGCACAAGACCAGATATTACGTGCATAAGACTAGATATTACATGCGTAGACGTATTTTTCAAGTTTGCACTTTTAATACTTCACGTGATTGTGTCAAAAAATATTTAGAAAATTCCCGAAGAGCGTCTTGAATTTGTCAGTTTCTGGAACCCCGTTTACTTGCATAGTATCAATACTACATGCATAGTATGATTCCACCAGCGTACTGTGTGCATAGTATCAATACTGTGTGCGTAGTATGATTCCACCAGCATACTATGTGCATAGTATCAGTAATATGTGCGTAGTATGATTCCACCAGCATACTGTGTGCATAATATCAGTACTATGTGCCTTGTAGCCATTTTCAGTACAATTATTTTTTGGTCTTCATTTTCATTGATGTTTTGTTCTCATCATCATCAAAACTAAACTCAACAATAATAAAAATATATAGTTTAATTAATTTGAAAAATGTAAGTTGAATGTTGAGTTAAGTGGATAGTTAAAATGTTAATTGGAGCTCTTGAAAAAAGAATTCATTGGAAAATATATTCTAACTAAGAAAATATCTAATATTTAGAAATATATCACAATTTCTTCTAAAAAATAATTAAACTCTAAAAGAATATCACAATTTCTTCTAAAAATAATTAAATTCTAAAAGAATTTAGAGAAATAGTAATAAGAAGTAGACATAACAATCAATATATTATTTATAATAAATTAAACAATCAAATATATAATATAGAAAAAAAATATTGTTTTAGAGTATTGATCAGAATTATTCCTAACAGTGAATATATTTATTTATAATAAATTAAAAACAGTGTATATAATGTAACAAAAAGATGATATTTTTGTATATAGTGTAAAATATGCCAATATATTTTAACTTAGTGCACTCAACCCCCTTTAAACGAATAATAATAAGAGAAATAAAATGTCACTTCTCAATTAACCACATAGTCGGTGTATTAAAGAATAATAATATGGGTAAAAAACCACGTGTCAATCAACTACGAAACCACTTGTCGAAAGCTTGAGAAAACTTCTCAACTTTTATATATATATTGATTATGCCTCATAATATGGCGACAATACATTGAGTTAATTATACCCCATATCATAATTAAATAATATATTTTTACAAATAGAAATACCTTTTTTCGTAGTTATGAAAATACCAAAATGCACAATCTTTGTCTTTAAAAATACCACTATAATGAAACATGTTCTCCAAAATGCCATAGTTAAATTAGATAAAAGCAATTTCTTACCAAAATATTGTTCATTATAGTTTCTCTCTCATCTCTTCAACTTTCTCTGCCTTCCTCTCGTTACTATCTCTCTCTCTTCTTTCTTGCTCCATCCCTCCTCTCTCTCTCTCTCTCTCTCTCTCTTTCCACCACCATTCTTCTTCCTTCTTCTTTGTCCCTTTCCCACTGCTTCTTCTCTTCTGTCACCAATTCGTCTCCCCCACAGCCTCATTTCCTCTCTCACACCTTCGTTCTCTCTCCTTCTTTCACACTCTCAATTCTCTTTCGTTCTCTCTCATCCTCTCCTTCGCTTGTCTCCGTTCTCTCTCTGGGGCTCGTAGATCTGAAAGAATGAGATGGCGTTTTGAGATTGCGACAGTGATGATTGAAACCCTAGTCGCCGTCGCGATTGAAACAAGAATGAATAAGATGGCGACGACTGCTTGGGGAAACCCTAGCTATAATTGGCGACGATTCCAGATGTGTTGAAGGCGACGGTGGTGTTGGGAGGTTTACAACAACTGTTGCAGATCTGTATGCTTGATTTGTGCAGGTTAACAACGGCTAGGGTTCACAGTGTTGATGTGTGTTGAGGTGGAGGAAACCACTACATTTTTTTTAGTAAAAAAAGAGTTGATTGATTCTGTTCTTTGAAAATTATACTATTAGTTCCTTATTGTTTACAATTTTTTTCTTGTTAATTGTTTGTAAAATTGTTTGTTATTTTTTTAATGTTTAATCGTTATATCTGTTTGTTATTTTTTTTATGTTTAATTGTTATATTGTTAAATAAAAGATGCATTAAATTTTTTGTTTTTGATTCGTTTTTGTTTTGATTTGCTTGTTTGTTGGAGTTGCGACAGAACGGAGGCAAATTCGTGTGCATGCATTATTCATGTTTTATACACTTTGTAGACCATTTGTACACTTAAAATATGTATTGCGTACACCTTTATATACCTGAAATTAATATTGTGAATACCTTTAAGGACCTTTTGAAGACCTTCTGAAGATCTGTCGAAGACCTTCTAAAGATCTTTCAAAGACCTTTGAAGACTTTTCGAAGATCTCCTAAAGACTTTTGAAGACCTTTATATACTTTTTTATATTAAATTAATTATCATTAAATTAAATTAAAATTTGTAAATATGGTGTACGTTAAATACATACATATATATATAAATAATTTAGTTTAATTTTAATAAATTATTATACCGAAAATTTATTAAATCAAATTTGTTATAAAAAATTGTGAACTTCCTTTTGCGGATTTTTTGAAGACCTGTGGATACTTTTTTGAGACATTGAGACTTTTGAAGATCTTTTGAAAAATCAGATATTTTTTTAGCTGAAATTTATTTTTTCAAAAATAATCAATTTCTCTCGAAAATATCGTGATTTCTCGCAAATATGACATTTTTCAAATCAGTTTTCTTTTTCTGGCATTTTGCAAAATTGGTATTTTTGAAAAACTATTTTTTAATATAAGTATTTTATTTTATTATAAAAGTGTGATTTTCCCTAATACATTCTTGAGTTGAGACATGCTCGTTTGTTGACAACAACATATAACATATAACATTTTATTAAAAGATATGTCATCTATCTATTTTTTGTACTTTTCATTCATCACAAATCATTAAAAAATGGTACATGCTATATGTTATTTGCTACAGTGCCAAAATAGCCCACAATTTTTATCGTCTCAATTAAATCCTAGTTTATTATTTTATTTTTAAAAATAAATTATAATAATATAAATTAATTGATAAGATATTTTTATTCAAGAGACTAAGTATTATTCTTTCCAATACCTCCTGTAATTGCAACTAGAAATATAAATTTGCTTTGAAAAAATTACAAGGATGAATGAAACTAATTTTTATAATCAGATGGCAAGAAATGGCTCTGATCTTAAAGGCTCAGACCCAGTCCAGTCAGTCGAGGACACAGTGGCCTCATCAAGGCTTCACTTTCCGTACGTTCTGTAATTGCAGCAGGCAACTACAAATCAAATAATTTGCGATTGCTTTCCGGGATTATTCTTTTAACTTGTTAATCCCGCCATGGATTTCCGTGTGCGACTTCCTGTCTTTTTGTGTTTGCTGTGTGCTGGAAAAATCTTAAATATCTTTAGATTTGCTAGTCAAAATGGCAGATTGATTACCTTAAAAATAAATTACAGATTATATTCTCAATGAAGTAAGGATGTGAAATGCTATAACAGCTGAGTTAACCAGGCGCAACAAATTTGTTATAATTCCCAGCATATGATTTCCCATTTATATTGTTGTTGAGCTTATTGAAGAATGGCCAAGTTACGATCAAATTAAGTGAAAAGGTTGTTTCGGAGAGAGAAATGGCTGATGGACTCTATTACGGGAGGCTATTTTCCTGACTACAAAAAATAAATAAATAATTAGGCGTATATTTCATAAGTTTGACAAAATGACCGGGTTAAATCAAAACCACTCAACGAAATTATTTAATGTAACCATGTAATATGCTTCTTTGATCCGTACAATTCCACCCCCTCTTTATTCTATATAGAGTAAAAACCAACATGATTAGGAAAGTAGAATGAAATTTCCTCCTTTCCACATTCCCGCAAGGTCGTCTTCCGTTGCTTGCTACCACAGAAAACGACCCCTCAAACCAAAAGGTGAGCCATAATGCAAATTTTCTTTTTGAATTGTTTATCGCCAAAGAATTCCATTCTAACACTAAATTATCATACTGTTCCAGAAAAAAAAAAGGTACAAACAATTTGCAATCGAAACATATACTCTTCCATATTCTGCACCAAGTCTAACGTCAATCCCTTCATACCCTGCATATATAGACCAAAAGAAGTTTTTTTCTCTTTAAAAAAAAGTGCGATGACTTCGTTGTTTAACAAGAGATAAGACTAATCATATCGAGTGGATTTAATATGTATTCTTACTGTTGGAATTCTATGTTGATGGAAGCAGCGGTTGAATTGGCAATAGTTCCGAAAGCCGTCTGAGACAAAACCAGAGTAGTTCCAGTAACAGATAGAGGAGACACCAACTTTAAAGCATAATCAACAATCTTAATCTTTATTGTCTGGTCAGGTATACATGTATTGGCCACCGTCGCACTAATGCATCTCACCAAGTACTGCCTCCCACACGACGCCCCGTTGTCCCATATTCCATCTCCGGCCGCCGCAAACAAATTATTCGACGGAAACTGCGATGCGTCATCCCTATAACACGCCGTCGCTACACAACACACACAGAAACAACTTAAATCATTTCTGCTAAATGAATCAATTGCATTTATATGGTTGGTGGTACTCACGTAAATAGGGAGGGCTATACTGAGAAGCCGTGCCGACGTCAGCTTGACAAGTGTTGAGAAGGATCACGAAGAGAGTGATTGAGACTGGTAGCCATTGGAGGAGATGCGTTGGGTGCGAGTACATCTGTGATTTGTTTTGTGAACATAAATGAAGGTGGGAGGGAGGAGGGAGATCCGAAATGACGTGAACAATGTAAATCCTCATTAACTCAACGCCTATTCTATATTGTGATTTGACGTATGATATACGGACAATGAACATCATTATTGCGAGCCACCTTCACAATACTCACCCCACATGACTTAACCAATAAACAAGATATTAAAAGCGCAGAATATACAATACTCACCCCACATGACTTAACCTATAAACAAGATATTAAAAGCGCAGAATATAACTCTGCAGTTTGGGAGTGTGACGATCAATAATTCAGCTCACCAACAAACGTTGACTTCTTATTGTTCAATTAAATGCATGTATTTTATGAAATAAATAAGCTCTAAGGACAACAGTTGCTCATTGACTAGTAGCCTCAACCATTAGTCTGCGCCTTATATCCAACCCCCATATTTGCAATTAAGTACATATACTAGATGATCACCAGTGATAATGCGGATTTTATTTTTTAAAAGTGATTTATTTTTTATGAAAATAATAATTACATCAGAATTATATAAATATTTAAAATAATATAAACTAAAAAAACCATTGGATAAATTTATAACAATATTGAGTTTGTTATTAACTAGTATTGTACATGCACAATTTAATTTAATAAGATAATTATTTTTTTCATATTAAAATATAATAAAGAAAAAAAAATTTAATTAATTGTTTAAAATTATTTTTGATAAAAGTATGATGAACGAAAAATTATAGATTGAAAAATTAATATCAATATTTAAAGTTAGTGAGTTTTTTCAAATTTTCAACAAGTAGCTTCATAGTTAATTGGCACAAAACTTTTTACTTATATTATTACTCTTTGAAAAAAAGTTAAATACATCAAATATATAGTTAATTGGCAAATAACTTTTTATTTATTTTATTATTATTCATTGAAAGAGAGTTGAATACACTAACTTAAAATATGTTGGCATATTTTATATTATATAAAAAATATCATCTTTTCGCTATATAATATATGAAATTTTTTAATTTATTATAAATAAATATGTTTATTGTTATGCATAATTCTAATTACTATTTCTCTAATTTTTAAGAGTTTAATTATTTTTATGAAGAAATTATGAAAATATAACTAAATATTATATTTTTTCTTAGTTAAATAATATTCTCCAATGAACATTTTTTTTCAAGAATTTGTGTTGGACCCTCTTTTATATGTTTATTATATGATCTATCAATTGAATTGTTCTAATTAAATGGTTTGCTTTTTAGATTTATTAAGTTTCATTTTGTAATACTCCAGTCAGATTCCGATAAGGCTCTATGTAGTCTTCCGTTTGGTTCCGTTTCGATCTTGATCGATACGAGTGTTGAGTTGATGTATTATGTTTGTGAGAAGTGTTACTTGAGTAAGCATTCATGCGTTACTCAAGTAATATGAGTTGTGGATTACTCGAGGAAGCATGTGTGTTACTCGAGTAAGCCGTGTTCTTAGATGAACACGAAGAACACATGGAAAAATTGTTACTTGAGTAACATGATGTATTACTCGAGTAAGCAGGGTGTCACTTGAGTGATGCAAGCCGGTTACTCGAGTGAGGGCATTATTTTGGGCATGGGTCTATAAATACCCCCCACTAGACTCTTTCATTTCTCTCACCTCATTTTCGTCTTTCTCTCACTTAAATCGGTGCAAAACACGTCCTCATTGCTTACTATTGTTCCCATTTCGTTCCTAGAGGTGAGATTTCGATGTGTATTGCTTACTATTGTTCCCATTTCGACGAAGTGTTTCACTTTGGGGCGCTCCGGTCTTATTTGTAAAGAAGAATGATGGTAGCCTTCGCATGTGCATTGATTACCGTCAGCTGAACAAGGTAACAGTGAAGAATCGATATCCGCTTCCGAGGATAGATGATTTGTTTGACCAGTTGTAAGGTGCACAATGATTTTCTAAGATCGACTTGAGGTTGGGATATCATCAGTTGAGGATTCGAGGTAAGGACATTTCGAAGACTGCATTTCGGACTAGATACGAGCATTATGAATTTTTGGTGATGTCATTTGGTTTGAAGAATGCTCCTGCAACATTTATGGATTTGATGAACAAGGTATTCATACTGTATCTAGATCGATTTGTGATTGTCTTCATCGAAGACATTTTGATCTACTCTAGGAGTAGAGAGGAGCACGAGGATCACTTGAGGTCAGTCTTGCAAACCTTGAGAGAACATCAAATTTATGCTAAGTTCTCAAAGTGCGAGTTTTGGCTTGATCAAGTGGCATTTTTGGGACACGTGACGTCTAAAGATGGGATTATGGTTGATCCGAAGAAGGTAGAGACAATAATCCATTGGGAGGGCCTAAGACCACCACCAAGATTTGCAGTTTTCTTGGTTTGGCTGGTTACTACAGGAGCTTTATCCAATATTTTTTTAGGATAGCAACTCCTATGACTTGATTGACTCAGAAAGGAGTCTAGTTTGTTTGGTTTGATAGATGTGAGGATATTTTTAAGAAGTTGAAAGGATGTTTGACGAGTGCGTCTGTGTTAGTTTTTCCATCAGGATCTGGAGGTTTCGTTGTGTATTGCAACACATTTAGAGTTGGCCTAGGTTGTGTATTGATGCAACATGACAAGGTGATTGCTTATGCATCAAGACAGCTTAAGAGACATGAGTAAAATTATTCGACGTATGATTTAGAGTTAGCAGCAGTAGTGTTCGCACTCAAGATTTGGCGACACTATTTGTATGGAGAGACTTTTGAGATCTTCACAGATCATAAAAGTCTGAAGTACATTTTTGAATAGCGAGATTTGAATTTGAGGTAGAGACGTTGGCTAGAACTGTTGAAGGATTATGATTGCTTAATATCGTATCATCCTGGAAAGGCTAATGTTATTGTCGATGATTTGAGTAGAAATTTGATGGAAAGTTTGGTCCACATTGCAATTGAGAGGCGACCAACAGTGTCTGAGTGACAGAGTTTGATAAGGAGTGGAGTTGCATTCCAGTTTGATAATTCTGGATCATTGCTTGGTCAAGTTAAACCGGGACCTATTTTGTTAGATCGAATCTATGAAGCTCAAAAGGAGGATACTGAGATTCAGGGTTTGATCGAAAAGGTTAAGGCATATGAGGTGTCAGGTTTCAGCATTGATGATTCAGAAGTTCTTTGGTTTGGGTTGAGATTGTGTGTACCATCTTCTGGTGAGTTACGTGAGGAGATTATGACTGAGGGTCATAGTTCTGTTTATTCGGTTCACCCAGGATACATTAAGATGTATCAAAATCTTTGCGAATCCTATTGGTGGTCAGGGATGAAGAAGGATATAGCTGAATTCGTTAGTCGATGTTTGACCTGTCAGCAGGTAAAGTTTGAGCATCAACATCTTTCTGGTTTAATGCAGTAGCTACCTCTTCTAGAGTGGAAGTGGGATCGTATCACGATGGACTTTGTAGTTGGATTACTGAGGACATCGTCTGGATATGATTATATCTGATCAACGTGAATCGATTGACCAAGTCAGCTAATTTTCTACCTATCAAGGCGACATATAGAGCAACACGATTGACGAGGTTATATATCGAGAGGATTGTATGTCTTTATAGTGTGTCTGTTTCCATAGTGTCCGACAGTGGTCCTCGGTTTACTTCGTAGTTTTGGCATAAACTACAAGAAGAGTTGGGTACTCGATTAGATTTTAGCACAACTTTTTATCCGTAGACTGATGGCCAGTCTGAGTGCACGATTAAAACTCTTGAGGATATGTTAAGAGCGTGTGCATCGAATTTTGCTGGGAGTTGGGATTCCCATTTGCTATTTGTAGAGTTTGCGTACAACAATTCGTACCACTCGAGCATTGAGATGGCACCGTATGAAACTTTATATGGTAGAAAGTGTAGATCTCTATTATGTTAGGTAGAGGCCGAAGAGAAAGAGCCCTTATGGCCAGATCTTATTTTAGAAACTACTGAAAAGGCCAGACTGATTCAATAGCATATTCAGATTGCTCACAGTCGTCAGAAGAGTTATGCTGACCCTAAGTGTAAACATTTGGAGTTTGAGGTTGGAGACCATGTATTCCTGAAGGTATCACCTATAAAGGGTGTTTGAGATTCGGGAAGAAGGGCAAGTTGAGCCCGATGTACATTGGTCCTTTTGAGATTATCGGTTAAGTTGGAGCTGTGGCTTATGAGTTAGCGTTACCACCTCAGTTTGGTTCAGTTCATCCAGTATTCAATGTTTCGCTTATGAGAAAGTATATCTCCGATCTGTCGCATATTTTGGCTCCGCAATCAGTTGAGCTCAGATCAGATTTGTCATATGATAAGGTTCCGATGAGGATTGTTGACCGTCAGGTCAAGAGACTTTGAAACAAGGAGATTGCTTATGTGAAAGTGATTTGGCGGAGTCATTCAGTCGATGAGGGTGCTTGGGAGGCCGAGAATGAGATGAGGCGCATATATCCTCACTTGTTCAACTCTGTTGAATCATAGGTTTGTCTGATTGATCTTTGTCTTTGCATTCTTGCATTGCGTCTGCATGTCTGTGCGTTGACCGTGTGTTGGTTACACATTGGCTACGTGTTGCAGTTGTTAACTGGGTTTTGATTCGAGTTTTGATCTGGAGATCATGGTTGGTCTCAGCTTTATTTTGTTTTATTTTGAAATTCGATGACGAATTTTTTTTGAGGGGGGGAGTATGTAATACCCCAATCAGATTCCAGTAAGGATCTTTGTAGTCTTTCATTTGGTTCTATTTCGATCTTGATCGATACGAGTGTTGAGTTGAGAATTTATGTTTGTGAGAGGTGTTACTCGAGTAAGCATTCATACATTACTTGAGTAATCTGAGCTGTGGATTACTTGAGTAAGCATGTGTGTTACTCGAGTAACATGGGTTCTTAGATGAACACGAAGAGCACTTGGGAAAAGTGTTACTCGAGTAACAAGATGTGTTACTCGAGTGATGCAGGCCGGTTACTCGAGTGAGGGCACTGTTTTAGGCAGGGGTCTATAAATACCCCCACCCGACTCTTTCATTTCTCTCACCTCATTTTCGTCTCTCTCTCACTCAAATTGGTGCGAAACGCGTCCTCATTGCTTCCTGTTGTTCCCATTTTGTTCTTAAAGGTAAGATTTCATATCTAATTTCTTTATTTCATCTATTTCATGTTTAAATATTCGGATTCATGCTTTAGGCCGAATTTACATTTGTGTTTATATTTTCGGGATGATTCTGAGCGAATAGATGCTTAAGGTTGTTAGCTCTGAGTTGTTTGAGGTTAAGGAAACATGATTCAAGCTTTGAATCAT
>CAODLS011075293.1:0-10708 GCA_948243855.1 Flueggea neowawraea | reverse complement strand
GTGTTCTCCCCTAAAAATATTGAGCATCCTCTGCTGCAGGCATCATTTGGCATTGGAAGAATGTCACCAAGAAGTATGGAACCCATCTCTCCAATGGGAGCTCGGCTTTCTCCATTTCTCCAGAGGGAGAAGCAGCAGCAGCAGCAGCAATTACGTAGTCTGAGCTCAAGGGAGCTTGGATCTAATAACCCTTTAGCCAGCACCATGGTGGAATCTCGTGTAAATTCAAATTCCTTTTCTAATTGGGAATCTCCTAACGGGAAGTTAGATTGGTCAGTTGGTGGTGATGAACTTGGGCGTTTAAAAAGATCATCCTCATTTGAGCTTGGGAACAATAGTGAGGAGCCTGACTTGTCATGGGTCCAATCCCTAGTCAAGGAATCACCCCCGAGATGATGAAGGATAAGTTGCCAAAGCAAGTTTCTGTTGCTACATCATCCAGTGAGGGCGTGAATCCTAAACCTCAAATTGATTCCGTCATTGAATCTTGGTTTGAGCAAATGCAGCTTGATCCGCAGCAGCAGGTTGTAGTGTAGTAGTAAAAATGGATTTTTTTTAACTTCATTGAGATAGGTAAAAGATATTTTCTCCAAGGTACATATTCTTTGCAAGTTTTTGGCCAACGGCAAGTTTGAAGTTTACAAGGTAACGTTGGAGAAGGGTGAAGGGTAAAAAATTGGCTAGTTTCAGCAACACTATTATTCAATTTATTACCATTTCATATTTAAAAGCAAATCAGAAGAAAGGAACTGCCTTCCTGGGCGATGTGAAGGAAACCCTTTCCAGGTTAGGTGCTCTTATTTCCAACAATTCTGTTTCTAGGATTATTTTTTTTTGTATGTTGTTTGCATTACTGAGGAAGGCTACATGTTTCATTTTGCAATGAAACCATGAGTTTGTATCTTTAGTAGTCTCTTTCACTGGAATATTACTTTAACTCCCGTCGGCTTTGAGCTCTGGGATGTCAATTTCTTTCCTAGAGTTCTGATGTAATTTGGATGATGTTATGTTGATAAGAAGGTGCAGCAGCTATGGAGTCAGATATATTGATAGTCATGTAATGTATCCTTTGTCACAATGTAAAACTGATTGTTGTTACATGGCTATACCTTTATTAATTTTTATTTGTTTCTTTCAAGACTCACTTCCTTGTTTATAGTTCATGTTGTATTATGATACACTATTATTTTCTCCTTCAAAACAAGCTAATATAGTTGGTCCTGGAAAAATTTCGGACATCTTAATTGAAACTAACTAGATATTTTCTGGTTCAAAAACAAAAGAAAACTAGGTATTTTCTCTGATCTCGTAGATCTCCTTTCAAATGATCCCTGTGGATGCCATGATATGGTGGATTTTACTAGTGGATAGTGAAGGGTTTGAGTGGATATTGTTATGGATTCTTTAAATCTTTATTGAGATGGTCATCAAATGAAGGATTGTGATGGGGTTGGGACCTTGTAGGTAGGGATGGGCAGTTTAGCCCAACCCAGTGTCCCGGTTCGGCCCGTATATATATATTATATATATAATATATTAATATTAATTTGATATATTATGTATTATAAATTAGAAAAAATGATATTAATTATAAATTTAAGAGTTATTTAATATTTGTTAAAGTATAATTTATATAATAAAGTATATATTTAATTATATTTTGATTAAAAAAATAAAGAACTTTAAATTTTTTAAAAGGGCCTGCGGGCCGGCCTGTCTTTTTGGATAGGAGGGCTTGACCACACCTTCAGCCCGGTTGACTGGGCATGGTCCGGCCCAGTTGACCGGGCTGGAGTTTTAGGGCATGGCCCAATTCCTACTTGTAGGTGTGTTTTGAGAGAGAAATGGGCAATATTAGCTTACCTTCTTTTACATCAGCTCTCTCTCTTCTTCTCTCTCAATAAACAAAATGTGGGTGAGTTGGGTAAGAGTAAGATGAGAAATTGGATTGATTACTTTGATGATGGTGATATTAGTGGGGGCATGCGTGTGTTAGCATTTCAATGACTTTGCCTTTAATGGTGGGTTTAAAAGTGTTAATTATTCTTAGGTTGCTTTAGTTTGAAGTTGTATTTTTGGTTCACAAAAGTGTTAATTAATGCCATCATACCCCAAAGTGTCATTGAGTGTTTCTTAATCCTGTGTCATTAATTGAGCAAAGGTGCTTTTTCTTTTTTTAATTTCCAAAAGCATCATGCATCAATTGCTATGCTTCTTTCTTCTGCTCACTAATGTTGTGCTTATTATGCAACTTTGCGTACCTCATACTGAATGGTTGCATCACGTTGCATTTATATATATATATATATGTTGAATCCAAGGTTTTGGTGCATTTATTCATATTTTAATTACCCGAAAAAAAATAAGTACTAAATTTCTTTATACCTTTCGTTTTAAGTTGTTAAGATAGGTTTAGTAGGAAATCTCATTTCAGTGTGCAAAAATTAGTTCGAAAGCACCCACATTTTAATTCATAATATTTTGTTCTCATGTATCTGTCTTGTGAAGACTAGTACAATAATACCACAAGAATTTCCAACAGCATTATACAAATGGTGGCGTTGCTTCCTTGACTTAGTTAGGACAACTGGACATGCCTGTCTATATAATTTTCCAAATAATTGAAGAAAATTTTGGGCAGTCCAATCACACACAATCAATTTTCTTTTTCCAAAACAAACATGATGAGGTGGGAATTACATCATTTGCTCCACAACACTACTAAGCCCATATTGAGTCAAAAAAAAAAAAGCCAACAAGATGTCCAAACTAAAAGTATGAATGCTTATACAAGAGGAAACTGGATTCTGTTGGCCTCATACTAACACTGGCAAGTAAGGCCTAATATATAATTTAACTTTAAACTTGAGCGGTTGTCAGTTTCTTCTTTTGCCATTTTAAATTTTTCGTACATTTAACTTATTTTATATTACTTCTTGAACTTACTTAAACTGTTTCAACTATCCCATAAACTTGTTTAAACTGGACAATTTATCAATTTTATTCAATTTATCACGATATTTTCTTCTATTTCTTTCTTGATCTTCCATGTTTAGAAGTGATAACTGGAGAATGAATGAGATAATTATGAGATTTAACCATATTGAAAAAAAACATTTAGTTGAGACAATTTTAATAAGTTTAAAGGGTAAGTTGAACGATAAAAAAATTTGGGGTGACAAAAGAAGAAAATATGTAAATTTGGGGGTAAGCTATGTATTAGTCCGGTAAGTAATCTTGATGTCGTTTGCGTCATGTACAAGTATGGTAGTATAGTAAGAATCATATTTTGACAGGAATGGTGCTAAATGAACCTATTTTTCTTTTCTTTTTGTTTTTGGCTTTACATTGAGGTTTATTCATCACTTGGAGGAGAAAAAGATAGTCTAAGCAATAGAATTTGTTAAACACAAGCCAAGAAGATGTTAACAATAGCTTAGCTTATCTGTAAAAACACTATAATTGATGGTTTCTAAGTTGGATTTTGCATATTATGACGTTTGAATACATATATGGGTTTAGTTGTGAGAGAGTGTAAGCGTTTTAATCATGTATACATGTCTGGCTTGCTTTTTGTATATTGAACCCCAAAGACGAGCCAATATATATATTTCTATATAAATAAAAGATCATTTGGTACCCAGACCAGTATGAACTCTATTGATAGAATTTCAGCAGAAGATCAGTATGGTTTTTAATATTATGATTCCACACTTGCATTAATCTACAGTTGTAAAGCTGTAAGTTTGAATTCCAACTCGGATTTTTTGGAAAAACATTACATGTAAAAAACATCAAGTCTTAATCGACATGCGTTAAAAACTACTTCAATACCATTAAATTAATAAGTACAATCTTGTAATTTCATTTTTTTCTTACCATTGGTGTTCAAACCCTCGTTTATTTTAATTATTTATATTCATTCAACTAATCTTTATTCGCTTCTAAGAATATAAGATTTTGGCTAAAGAAACTTTACGTTTTAGAAAATATGGATTTTACAAAATCCTTCCCATTCCAAAAAGATGATCATTAGCATTTGCGTGGAAGAAACATTTTTCATGCGTGAACTCTACCTCACATTTTCTGGAATGGTGGTATGTATACACACATTACACATATATCCATGCCAACGTTTCTTCAATTACATGTATACTCATATTTGCCAAGATAGTTTCCATTTTTAACTTTAAAGGATGAGCAGTTACTAATGGAGTTTCAGAAATGGCATCAAATGTTATTGTTTCCACACTCATATCTCACCATACCAATGTGGATTCCATGTTTACTTAGCTCACAGTAGTGGTAAAGTTTGTAACAGATCAACTTTCCCATAATTTTATAGAACCCAATTTTAGTTTATATCAAAGATCTAATCTCAACCATTCATTTTGGCTTCAAAGTTTTTATAAATACTAGGCCTTTTTTCATAATAAGCATCTCTTAAGACGTTTGTAAGTTGTAATTAATCAAACTCTGTTTATTATTTTATATGTTATAATATTTAGTTAAATTTTTTCATTCTGTAACGCATTTTCTTGATTACCCTCTTCCTTGTGTTATAAAACATTCTAGTTTAGATTTTTTTTATTAACATTTAAAGCCATTTTTTACTACCTTTCATTGAAGAAAACAATTTGAAAACATTAGAAATTAACTTCAATTGGTAATTATTTTCTTAATTGTTAGATGTGATAGGTATTAGTTAAGTCTTGGATCTCAATTTGACAATATTTACACTTTTTTTTTGTTTCCCTTGGGTTCTGCAGCTAATAACAGAAACTACTGAAGCAAAAACAATGGTGTCCTACTATGGCCATGGTGTAGTGCTCTTCCTTGCATTAATTAGTTATATGGCTCAATGTGATCAGCAAATCATCAATGAAGCTTCTGAAAATTCATCACCACACACAAATTCCACTGTCAAAAGATGGGCAGTTCTGGTTGCTGGATCAAATGGTTATGAAAATTACAGACATCTAGTCACATTTTCCTTTTTTTCCACAATTATGAGCTCATTTTTTATTAAAAAGCTATGAGTAATTAACCAAATTTCTGAATATTTCTAATAATGTATTTGGATTTCAATATGGGTTCAGGCTGATGTATGTCATGCATATCAAATACTGAAGAAAGGAGGATTGAAAGACGAAAACATCATTGTTTTCACGTATGATGATATTGCATTTAATCCTGAAAACCCCAGGCCTGGTATCATCATTAATAAACCTAATGGCAATGATGTCTATCATGGAGTTCCAAAGGTTCTTGTTTTTTTAAAATTAATAATACCACATTAATTTAAATTTAGTTTATTAAATTGGTGAATAACTTTTAGTCATGATTTATAATTGATCACTGTCAGGATTACACTGGAAATAATGCAACAGCAGACAACTTCTTTGCAGTACTTCTTGGAAACAAGTCTGCCCTTAGTGGTGGTAGTGGCAAAGTTGTAAATAGTGGTCCAAATGATCATATCTTCATCTACTTTGCTGACCATGGTGCAGCAGGCTTAGTTGGTAACCTTTTTTCTCACAAAAAAAATTCTGAAATTATAATTGTTTTGTTTCCAATAATTTTAATTTCTCTTAATTACTTTATAGGTATGTCTTCTGGTGAGAACCTTTATGCTAAAGGCCTAATAAAAGTTTTCAAGAAAAAGTATGAGAGAAAAACTTACAAAGCATGTTATGTCATTTCAAATTTAATATTTTATTTGATTTTCTCATAATTTTGGGATTCTAAAAATAAAATTTTTAGAAAAAAAACGTTTGTTTTTTCATGGATATTGATATTCTGAATACTATCTATCAGTTTGTGAAATTTATATCATATAATGTGAATTACAATTAAATGATTAATCAATTAATGATGGGTACTTATTGAAATAGGTATTTTATATGGAAGCATGTGAGTCAGGAAGTATGGTTGAAGGGCTGCTTCCAAAGAACTGGAACATATATGCAGTTACAGCTGCAAATGCAGAAGAGTCTAGTTATGCTGCTTATTGTCCTGGTTCATTTCCTCCTTCTCCTCCTCCTCAAGGCTTTGATACTTGTTTGGGTGATGTTTTTAGTATTTCTTGGATGGAAGACAGGTTAATTTTATCCCCAGTTCTTTCCTTTATTTTTTAGTATCAAATTTAAAAAAAAAATCGTCGATATATTTCATCTGCTAACATATAGTACATATTTAACGAGTTCATCACATATATCTGTTTGCGACATATTGGTTTAGTATATTGTATATTTTATATATTATAGTTTTAAAAACACGTTTCACTTTATCGGTTTTTGATTATATAATTGACCGATTTGCAAGTTCAGAAAGAAATCTTTCGAGAGAGGAACCTTTTTTCACACATTTTTTGTTTTTGATATAGTGACATACACGACATGAGCAAGGAAACTGTAGGGAAGCAATACACCGTGGTACATAAAATAGTGCTTTCAAAAAGACCCACAATTCAATTTGGAAAAAAATAGTATTTTTCCTTAAATTTCATTATAATTAATTTTCATTAATTAATGTTTGTAAATTAGGTTAAAAGAAGAACAGGAAGTGATGATATAACCCTTGGCTCTCATGTAATGGAGTATGGAAGCATGGAACTTCGTAAAGATTTTCTGTCTTTTTACATTGGCGCAGACCCTGTAAATGAAAACTTTACTTCACTTCCTCAGAATTTCCCTTCAATTACAAATCTTGTCAGGCAACGTGATGCAGATCTTCTTCATTTTAAACGCAAGGTTCCCTTCAATTATAGAAAACTGTTTTCTTAACTAAACATAACATGAATTACTATTGTTTTAATAAAATCGGAATTTGTTTCAATTTTTTAACTCAAATATAGATCGATAATACCCTTGAAGGCTCAGACGAAAGAATTGAGGCTGTAAAGAAGTTGGAAGACGTGCTTGTTCGTCGACGGCATGTGGATAGAAGCGTAAATCGAATTGCAAAATTTTTGTTTGATGAAAAGAAAGCAACAGAGATTTTAAACTTTGTTAGTCCTTCAGGACAGCCTCTTATTGATGATTGGGATTGCTTAAAAATGCTTGTAAGTATCTATTTATATCTTTTACATTAATTGATATACATTATTAGTTTATTACCGAGAACTGTGATAAAATAGCACGGATTTTCTCTCTTTACTAGAGTTTTGAATCTCAATGATTTTACTTCATTTTGTGAAACAGATGAACGAGTATGAGATGAAGTGCGGATTTTTTTCATGGTATGGGAAGAAATACAGTAGAGCTATGGGCAACATGTGTATTGCTGGATTTATTGTGGTGCATATGACCAAGGCAGCAAGTCAAGTTTGCTTCAAGCTAAACTGATACTATTGTTGAGTTAGCTTAGAGCACCCTTTCAAGAACTGAAAATGGCAATTTAGAACTACCTGTAAACGTGTAATGATGGGTTCAATAACACTTTCACAAAATGGCTACTTATCCAATTCTGAAATTTCTACTACCAAAAACCAAATGTTTGCCTTTAAGATTAGACATCCTTTTCTTTATTTCTTCATCCCAAGGCATTTAGACCCTTATTAGTTTCACGGTTTATGTCTATTTGGTTAATCTTTGTTCATTCCGAAAGGCATTGAAATTGACTTAAAAGAATTTTGCGCTTTGAGTTCTCACTTTTCTTATACTAAATATTATTACTTTAAGATCACTAGGCTTAATACATAGGAACCCATAAACTTGTTTTATTTTTTCTTATTACCCCTAAACTTTATAGGGTTATTAATTATCACCTGAACTTTTCAGGAGATATTTAATTGCTCCCTAAACTTGTAAAAACATATTTTTAAGGACATATTCGCTGTTATGATAATTTCTAAACGTTAAAGCTATTTTTAAGAAAAGTCCTTGACAAACGTAAATATTAGAAAATTATCATGTCAGCAGATAAGTTCTTAAAAATACAGTTTTACAAGTAAATATCACAAGATGACCATGTCAGGCGACAAGTCTTTAAAAATAGGTTTATATGTATATAGTTTTGTGTTACGGTGGTCACGACGTCCAATAATATTAGTCCTGGTTGGGTCATGATCTCTAAGAAGATGTTGAGAAAAATGTGTTTGCTGAAGAACATGTTTAAATATTTGATTAGCAAACATTTTTTCTAAATATTTTTAATTCTCATAAAATAAAAACAAAATAAAAAACAATTTTTTTTCTAGACTAAACAAAGCTTTATTTTTCATATAATTTTAATACTTTAGTTAATTATGTATAAATTTTTTATATGTTTTTTTATTCTCCATATTTGGATAAAAAATAATGATTAACAACTAATCTACCATGAGAAACGAGGAATAACGCGGCACACGTTTTGTTGTCTATAAAATTCTACTTGGCTCGAACATGAATTTCACAAAAAATATTTGAATGCTGATGAATTAATTAAAAAAAAGTAATTGAAATGTTGGGCAAGTGGTTTAAGAATAGATTATTTAAATAATCAATTAGATTAATTCCACGTTATATCATCTAGCCACGAATTTTTTTTCTTTAAACACCATTAATTCTTTTCCCTAAACGATTAAAAATGTAAGATTTGAATATGATGTAATTTTTTATTGGAGAAATGACCAGAACATGCCACAATTTTAAGCGTGAAATCTAAGTTGACTTTTTGGGAGATCAATTTACAAGATTAGATTCCACACCACAAACATTATAGCCCATTATGACACAATTTTTATTAAGTTGTGAAATTATTGAAATTAAAATTCGTTTATAATTAGAATTGTTTATTAAAATTTATGAATGCCAAAAGTATAGAATTATAATTGATTGGTAAGAGTTTCTCCTTTTTTAATCAGATGTTTTAGAGTTTGAGTCTGTAATAGAATTTTTTTATTAGAATAGTGATAGAATTGTTTTTAAAGCTGGATGTGAAGTCAAATAAAAAAAATATGATGTTAAAATATTGCTTGAATTTATTTTTTTTTGGGGGAAATATTGCTTGAATTGATTTACTTCTTAGGGCTTGTTTGGTAAGACAAATATATAATATTTGTGTATTGTTCTTACTATATGTTATCAATGTGCTTGTTTAGTAACTAATTTTAGCATATAACATTTTTTAGTCTTAGGGTTTGAATTAAACTGCTGTTACTTGATGTAATGCATTTTTTGTTTGGACAGATCTGCGTTTTTTTTTAATCAGATCGTTACGTTGTATTTGATCATTCAATTTAATTTCTTCAGATCTTAGGGTTTTAATCGCTTGTTTTGTTACCGAGAAAATGCGTGTTTGATTTTCTGTTTGAACAGTGGTGGTATGAGGTAAGAGACGGCGAGTCCTCAGGTGGTGAAAAAAGAGGAACTTCAAGATTCAGCGACCGAGTTCGGGGGGCGAGTTGCCCCAGGCGAGTGAGTATCTGGCCGTAGTGGTAGCTCGGAGAGCGAATTCGTGGAGTACAATGATGATGGGTGATGACGTGGATAGCGGGAATTTAGGTCCCTACCAAGGGCCGAGGACTTTCCCTAGTATGCGTAGTAAATCATACACTCCATGGGTATGCGAATATCTAATAGCATTCTCTTCTCTTTTTTTTCCCCGATTTTTAAGGTTCGAGTGATTCAATGCTTTCGTTTGAATTAATGGTTTCTGTTTGAGCAGTTTGACTTGAAAAAATTAAGAAATTTGTAGGATATGCAGAAAGGTATTTTGCTTTTTCGATCAGAGCCGTTACTGTTAGATATGCTAAGAAACTGAAAAATGTGGATTGGCTGGAACATACGAATCCAGTGTTTGTTGCTTATTTTGTGAGAATCAGCGAATTGATTCATTAAATTACGGCCTTTGCTTTTGTGGTAGCATATTTTGTATGTGGGCTGATTGTTTGAATAGTATTTCACGGATGTTTTTCCTTTTTAAGTCTATTCAAACCTTGGGAATGCTTATAAAATGTGGAATCTGATATTGAAGCATAGATGCAATAGGTGTGGGCTTTTGCCTCTTAGTGATCTGAACTAGGATGGATGTTTTCTGTTCTTTTGGTTGGCATTTATCACTCGTTAAAATGGCATTACTGGATCCATCTAGCTGAACCATCTAGTTGACATTATTGTTGTTTTGATTTATAAAGTGTGCAGCGTGATGTTATTATCTCAAAGGGCATGGTTTGATTTACATAGAGTTATTGAGGAGGTTAGAATGTTTTATTCTCATAATATATCGAGAATGAAAATCATTTTTTTCGAATTGTTACACTTACGATGTACAAGATACATCTGTTTCATGAAATTGTAGCTGCATTCTTTCATTTTATGTTATGATTTCCCTTTTACATTATTTCATGTGTTTGTGCATTTTTTCTTCTCGCGTGGAACCAAATCGGATTTGGTTTTATAAAACACAAGTGAAAGGATACTAAATTGGCTTTTTTATTGGTGCAGATTTTGCGGGTTCTCATGGGAATAAATGTCAGAGTTCTATTTATACTTTCGCTTTTGGGTTTTGGAGCGGTATTTTACATTGGAGCAAGAACCTCCCCAATCATTCTGTTTGTCTTCACAATATGTATTGTTAGTTTCCTTTTATCAATATATTTGACCAAGTGGGTTCTCGCAAAGGATGAGGGACCTCCTGAAATGGCACAGGTACATTTCTTGAGTATATTTAGATCAAAATGTATTAGTTAAATGGATTCACTAATATAATTAACATTTCTAGTTAT
>CAODLS011075128.1:0-24358 GCA_948243855.1 Flueggea neowawraea | reverse complement strand
TAAATAGGAGCACACCCTAGTCTTGTTTCTCATGGCAATGGCATGGCCGGATTTGTGAGTGTTACAAACAAAGAGAGAAAATTATTTGTGAGCATTATAATAAAGATTCTAAAAGGTGCTAGTACACTACACCAATCCTAGCAAGTTCGTTGTGTTAATACCATTGGTCACGTTTGTGCAAAGGCAATGTGGTTGAAAAGGTTTCGAGTTATTACTAAAAGCTACACCAACAAATCTTTCATTCATACAATCGAACTTTGGCTTTCGAGATAAAAACCCTAACCCTAATCGTTTATGATTGATGTGCTTGGATCCTTGGTGGAATTGTAGAATAAACTTTTTGTTATTTCCGCTGCGTTTATCCTTGTATGAATGTCATATTTAGTTATGAATTCCAATATGTTTGGGCTTCTTTTGGTGGATGAAATGCATACATGTGGGGGCATTTTTGGCACATATTTTCTAGGGTTTTAACACATGTAAAGAGCTATAAATACCCCTTTTCAAAACATTTCTATCATCTTTCATTCACTTGAAAGAACATTTTTCTTTCTTTTATTTTCAAGAACATAGCTTAGGGTTTGAAAGAGAGAAGGAGACAAGGGCTCAAAGCTTGAAGATTCCTCTTGAAGATCACTAAGAGAGACATCTTCTACATCCGTTCTTCTCCTCTCTCTTCCTATTTTTATTTTCTTACCATGATTTATGTTGAACTTTATTGTGTTATTTTGTTATACAAAATCATAGTAGGTTAATTAGTTTGTTCGGACTTAGAGATGTAGACCTTGATCTCTATTCTTTATATTAAGAATGGGATTTGTGCTTTCAATGTCATATTTGTAGTTTGCTTATTGTGCTTGAATATTATACTTGTAGTAATCTTGGATTTGATTTAATGACATGTATGAATTGACTATTGTTGTGTCTGGCCATCATAATGGTGGTTTTAACAAGCCTAGTTGAAGGGCCGAAAGGAGAATATTAGGTGAGGTTGTCATGCATTAGACTTGTTAGGTTGTGTAGTAGAGATATTCACGCCTACAAGGTGTTCGATGAAATTCCTAAAAGAGCTTAAAGAGTCCAGTTTAGTTAGGTGAGGCCGAAAGGACCCTCCTAATAAATTTAGACATAGCATAAACGAACTTAAGAGAGGCTTCAGGGGATAAAAGCGAGAGATCACTCAATCTCATAACCCGTTCATAAATATAGTAATTAGGAGTCTTGGTCGAGTCTCGAAGGTCCTAACGATTATTTTATTGTTTTTTGTTAATTTCATTTTTCCCAATATAAAAATACCAAAAATATCATTTCTCTTGTGTTTATTTTATTTCAAGAAGTGATCACATTTAGTTATGTCCTTGTGGGTTTGACACTTTAGGAATACTCCAAAGGGTTTTATTATTGCATCGATCCTCGTGCGCTTGTGAGGCACCGATCAAGCATTAAACTTGCCTAACTTAGGATAGAGGTATTCTGTGTAGGTAATGTGTTAGATGAAATTCTCGAATGGCTTAATGAGTCTAGTTTAGTTAGGTGAGGCTGAGAGGAACCTCCTAATAAATATAGATATAGCTTAAATGAACAGGATAGATGCTTTAAGCGAGAATAGTGAGAGAACACTCAATCCCAAAACCTCATTCATTAATATAGCAAATAGGAATTTTAGTTGAAATCTCAAAAGTCCTAACACATTATCATTGTTTGGTTATCTACTTTCAATTTCAATTGCTTGTTTTTATTAAGTTATGTTTATAATCAAAAACTCCAAAATCCAAATTATGCGTTTTGTTGCTTTTATTTTACGAATTGATCACCATTAGTACTCGTTTCTTTAGATTTTATATTATTGAAATATTCCTTGGTAAAACTACATTGACACCTGTGCACTTATGGGGAGCCGATCACTTACTCTCTGCCTTTGTACAGACGGAGTGCAGTACTTTATTTATTTTCTTTCTTTAAACAAGTATTTTAGACCAATTTTAGACTAATGTCAACAATTTAGTTGATATTTTGGACCTTTTTCTTCTCATATTCATTAATTTACACACTACTATTTTTATTTAAAATATAAATAAATTATGGGCAATTAAAACAGTATGCTTTTTAACTTGGAAACAATTAATCAAACAACACATAGTTGAGTGAACAAAATAATATAATATTCTCTGTTTATTTGTTTTCTTTCTTTAGACTAGACTTTATTCATTTATTTCGATGCTTTTGATATTGTCGTCATAGCATTAGCTAATACAAGGAGTGTTTAGGCACTATTACTTTATCCATTTTCATTTTGTTGTCATTTGTGTTTCTGTACTTTATTTTGAAGGGATTGTATGACTCAAAAATCAACTAGCAAATATTAAGACTTTGTTTCTAATCTCAAAAGATTGCTTTCTAGAAGGTGTAGATAAAATTTGACATCCTCAAGTGACCAAGATAGGGGTTTTACGTTGTTTATCTAGCGGAGAAGAAAATATGGAGGAAGAGTTTAGAAGTTATGTCGAAAGAAAGGACAACAGCGTTGGATTACGTAAGGCCTCCCTTGATTGGGGTTGCTCTAAGCATTGCTAGGCCATCGGTGGTGGCATATAATTTAGAAATCAAGCCGAAAATTGTCTAAAATACTGCAAACGAAGTTCAATTTGGAGGACAACCACATGAAGACTCTAATGCTCGCACTGGCAGCTTTTTGGATATTTGTGATACATACAAAATGATCTTCTGAAACTTCTTAAGGATACCAACACTCGACTTTCTTGATGCTTGTCTAGAGTTATTATCTTGTAACGAGGAATTTGTACTAGTCTAACAATTGGAAAGAAATAGCTGGATAGTTGGTGGGTCTTATCTATAAGCGCTCATATCGCTATAAGTAGTAAAGTGGACTAAAGGAGTTCGGACTATTACCCAAGGGATTGGATTTCCAACCTAAGCACTAATACTCTAAATCTTTCTATTATTTACCCTATCGAAATGGAATGAATAGCAAACAAATAATTAAACTAAGCAAGTATTAAAAGGAAACAAGTTCAATTCAAACAAAGCTAAGATAGTGCAACAAAAAAAATCAATTCAAATAAAAGAAATTCATAAAATCAACTAACAACCAATTAAACTAAAATGTTTCCCAACTAGGATTCTCTAGTTGTTCAATTGCAATCAAATATTGTGTGTGAAGCTCCCAAATTACCCAGTTATCCAAGTTGTATTGATTATCTAACTGGGTACGCTAAATTTCCAACTATATTCTCTCAAACTATAATTAACCACATACTCATTTATCCAATTTTCTATCCCTAGCAAAATTAAATCCAAAAAATATGTGTTGAAGTTTTTTTTCACACCCATTAATCAAAACAACAAGTTTTAATTACCTCTAGAGTTGGTAATTCTATCTCGAGCAATTACCTAATCTAGCTTGCTAACCTCTTGGCCACGAGTATAAATCTTTCTCTAGCAATTAAACAAGTCCAAAAAACCTAGTCCTAGATTGACTATTTCTAGAATTAATCATTTCCCTATGTTTAGCAAGAAGTAACTAATAAAACCAAGCGACAATACACAGCATTCAATTTCAACCTAGCAACTAGATTCACATGGTCAAGCAATTAAGAAAACTAACCACAAACCATAATCATAAACTCAAAATAACAAAAATCTATTAAAAAAACATAACCCATAATGTGAAATAACAAAAATAAGAAGAATGAGTGAAGAAAATACCACTTAAATAGATGAGAAAATCAATAAACACAAAGGAGTTCAAAGCATCTTCAAAGAAACATAAAAATGGCTATTTTAGAATTCTTGGTGGCTACTCTATTTTCTTTCTCTTCCTAGTCTAGATTGTGTTAAATGAAGGAATATGAGGAATATTTATAAAAAGCTTACACAAAACCTTGATTGTCTATGTTTGATCACATCATGTCCAGCTCTAGGTATAGGTCACTGAGGCCTATCCTAAAAAGTGGGGCCTCATAATTTTTTTTATTTGAACAAATTTTTATTTTTAAAAATATAAAATTAAAAAATAGGACCATATAAAATTATTTTTAAATAATCCAAAAATTAAAAGACAATTATATTGAATTATATTTTGTAAAAATTAGATCTCATCTACTTACTAAATGAGTCTAAAATTAGAAAAAAACAAAAAATATATATATATAACATTTCTAAATCTTCCATAAATACTTGATTACTCATTTGATTTCAAATTTAAGAAATTTTGATCAAATTTTTGTTGTCTTTTAAAGCAAAAATATTTTTAAAATTGATTAAAAATTAATTTAAAAACGTTCTCAAAAGTTCATTTGTTTGATCTATATGGATATACTTTTTGTTAGTATTTTAATTTTCTAATTAATGAATTAGTTCTTTTATTATGGTTTTGCATTTATGGTTTTGTTTTGTATAAATCAAAATAATAATGTATGTATTAGCAGTTAAATAAACTCTTTTCACATATGTTATGATGATGAAAATAAAAAGGCTCAATTATATTGGCGTCTCTGAGATTTACCATAATTTGTCATTGCCTCTCTAAATTTTGAAATGTTCATATTGCATTCATGCTCTTAAACACAATCGGCCAGAATTCAGCCAGAACTAATAGGACAAAATATTTTCTTGTTAGTTTTGACTAAATTTTGGCTAACGGCATTTAAGAGTAAGGATGCAATAGGAATATTTTCAAAACTTGATGACGCAATAACAGATTACAGTAAATCTCAGAAACGCTAATATAATTGACCCAAATAAAAATAACACTTGCTAGGTTAAATTTTTTAAAAAATATATATATATTCATTTTTTAAATACATTTTATTATTATTTTCTTTATATATTTTCGATATAAAAATATTTAAATTTAAAATTCATATATTTTCTTTACGTAAATATTATTTTTAAAAAAAATTATTGTATATATTTTATATCATTAAAAATTATTAAGCTTGATACGGCCTTGGATGGTAAGAACTATTAAGCTTGATACGGCCTTGGATTAAAAATTATTAAGCTTGATTAAGCTTTATATATTAAAAAATTATTGTTTATATTTTATATCATTAAATATTATATTTTATATCATTAAAAATTATTGTTTATATTTTATACCACAATTAAGCTTCATACGGCCTTGGATGACATCACTTGATGGAACCACTTTCTCTCTCCGCATCATAGAAATCCCTTCAGCTGAGTGTGGTTCGCGGTCGTCACTTATGATTCATGGACGTGAACTTGGTGTTCTCATATGGATTTCACAGTCATGAGAATAGATTTGCATGGTTGTGCCCGAAGATTGTAGCCTCTGGATATATTGTCACGACTGTGAGAATGCATGTGCACAACCGTGAATCTTCCAAGCTTTCTTTTTGTTTCTTTTCATGGCCATAGGAATGGATGTGCACAGCCGTGACTCTTTGTTTTGCTCTCCTCTTGCCCTTTTAGTGCTACTTTATCCTTTTCCTACTCCCTTTAGTTCCTTTTTCTCAAATCTTGCCCTAAACATTGTCCTTTCTTCTTTGGTATGACAATTAAATGGAAATGTGTAAAACATAATCGAATATAGGGAAAAAAACAAACAAAATTTGATCAAAGAATATAAGAAAGAATTAATATAAACTACAATAGCTATAGTTTTTATTTTGTATTTATCTGTTGATATGAAATTGATGAGAATTAGGTTTAGTCAATCAACATCCCTAGAGCTCCAACTTTCTCGGATGTTCCTATATTCTCTTCTAGTATACGGATCTCTACCCTACCTTCGACAATGGCCATATCTCGGCCTCCCGGTATCCTGCTTCCTTCCTCCACTTTGGATTGTTATATTAGCATCTCAGAAATTTTCTCCAAGCAGAAGCCTGTGCAACAACCTTTGATTCAATCTGATGCATCATGGGCTTATATAGTTCATGCGGTCGTCCTTTCTCACGCATAACCTTCTAATGCTTCTCACCATACTGATTGGATGTTTGCTTCGGTTGTTAAGGGGGCATCCTCCGTCTTACCTTTTGCCTCGATTGCACTTGAGAATAAAGGTGGCTATGTCTCTATTAAAATGAGGAGGCTTATACAGAGTGACTAAAGTTGTGTGATAATGTGTTGATCAGACAATTTGTCTTGTTACGGGGAAAAACGCCATAGAAGGTGTTTAGTTTCTCTTGGTCGTGGTTATTATCATATAATTTTGAACTCACCCTAGAAAAAAACTAGAATTTTGAGTTGCGAGCAGATCACTTTGAAGCTAGAAACACTCAGGCTCCAAAATTAGACTTCGGATTTTGATCCGGATGCAAAATATCTGACCACAGCTCAAGTTTGGGTGAGGATATAGAAGCTTCCAAAGAAGTACTGGCACCCTCAATTGTTAGTGGACAATACTAGGGGATTTGGGATGCTTTTACGCATTGATAATATTACTCTTACTGGCAACTTGGGCCAGTTCGCTAGAGTCGTTGTTGAAGTCGATCTAGCTGTAGACCTTCCGGTTACTCTAATTTTGGGAAAACCTAGTAAGAATTTTTTTTATGGATGTCATTTATGAAAATTTACCGAAGTTTTGTTCTACTTGTTACAATATAGGACACACTTTGGTGAGCTGCCGTTTGAATAAGCCACTAAAGAACTGTAAGGAAAGGCTAGTCATAAAGGCCCTTCCAACTAGAACGGTAGTGCAAAAGAAATATCGGGTTCTGAAGCCTACTAATGTCACTCTAAATAATGTTTTCCTTTCCAAACACTTCAGAATGATTGGATTTGCCACAAGAAGTTTCCAAGGCTCCCTTGAATGATCAACAAATGAAGGTTGAGGCTCCTTTACTGTTGTCTACAGATGTAGATCCAAAAAGGGTCGATGATTGCATTATAATTGCACCACCTGTAGTTGAACGAGCTCTTTCCAGTGGCAATGACTTATGCTGTGGCAACATTGACTCTTTGCAGCAGGTGATTCCAACGGAGTAATATGATGCCAATCAGTCGAGTAATGTTAATACTAATGAATGCTCATTCATACATATTTATATATTTGCATTCACCCTATTTTGTTTCACAAATTGATATATATGGATGGGTTATAAGACTTAATCGATTCTCATTTTCTTCCTCAGGTCCTATTTTGTCACGACCCATTCCCGGGACCACGACCGGCGTACGAGGCGGACCATATATGGAAGCCTGACCCATCCCGCACAAGCCTTCCAGAGATTCAGAAATTCTACCCATCATTTAATTTCCAAAACATTTATTGAAAAAACATTTTATAGATTGAAACAGTTTATATATAACTCAATATATAAATATATAAACCAAACGTATAGAACCATACACTCTGGTAAACCAAATACAATAAATATATCAGAGTATACATACAACCCAACACCCTATAGTAATCTGGTACGGAGCTCTACAAAATAACAGAAGCCCGAGCAATAGACATCACTAACCAAAATGCCTCCTCACGGGTGTCCAAGATGCGGAATGATCGCTGAAGCCAAAATCTGTACACCTGGAAGATAGAATCATCCACAACAGAAAATAAAACGGGGGTGAATTTCAGTGAGGAATAACACTCCAGAGTGCCTTACACGTGCCCCCTCAGAGTCTGTTTTGAAAACAGTTCGCAAATACCACAAGCAGTATTCATAAGTATATATAAACATACACGATATACAATAATAGCCTTTCGAAAATTCATTTCGAAACCATTTGTAATCACAACAAACAACATGCACGAAGGCGTATTAAAATCATTTAAGATTTTAAATCATTTATTTTCATGTCAAAACATATACAGGCGATAAGGGACTAAACATGCGTGATATGGACTATGCTGCCAACTATCACGAAATATATGGACCATCCATATCGATGGCGACTCGCCTCCACCATAACAGATGATGTACCGGATTAGGACAACATGGCTACCGATAAACCTGGTAGCTGGGTTTTATCAGACATTGGTATACCAAATGCTACATACCTAATAGCACATGTGTCCCCTTATCGAAAACCAAAACGTACTATCGTATAGTACAAAATCATATCATGCAGTTCAACATTTCAAATCATATCAACGATATATGATACATATATACCAGTTCAAAACCAAATACGATTATTTCACAAATAACCATTTTTATCTCAATCAATCCTTTAGATTTGTCATTTTCGGATACATATATCCAACACATAGAAAACAAGTAAATAGAGTTTGAGACACAACCAATGTGTCTGAAGCTGCTATTCACTCACCTGACAATCCAAGCCAAAGCACCAGTCAAGTCCCACTCGTCGGTGGCTGCTCTCGTTGGCAAGGACAGGAAGCTGTACGCATAGCACATCACAATATATCACAATGCGGTACTGTGGCAAATACCCAAATGCATGATAGAAAATGCAAATACAAACTGATATCTGTCAAGATACATCAGAAACAACACCAGATTTGACATGAAACTCAGTAAAACCTGTAACCCTAGTTGTAGAGAAACCCATTTGGTTCAAACACCAAATTCCATGAAACTGATGCTTAAACTTAAAGCTACTGGTCTCAAACAACCATAATCTAACTCTCATTAACTCGTATTCCATCAGAAATGGAAAGATCTAAACCAAAACCCATGTTCGGTCGAAACCCTAGAATGCCCAAAATGCAACTAAAATCAAAGAAAATAAGATATTAATGGATGATTCTTACCTCTAGATCCATTGTAGAAGCAAGAAGAAACAAAGAAAGTCATAAAGAAGAAAATGAGAAAGTTCTTTGATGGTTGAGACAAGTTATGACTGCAGAAATGGTAAGTAGAGGTATTTATAGGCTCACAGACTGACATGTTGCGTTTCATGCACAGTCGCCCAAAAAAACACATCTACGCGCGCAGTAGAGGTTTTGTGTACGTAGCACCGTACTCTACATGAGTAGCATCCCACACAACGTGCGTAGACGACATATCTGAAGCCCCTCATTCAAATCTACAATCTACATGCGCTCCACTCCCTGCTGTGTGCGTAGAAGGCCTCAGCGTGCTCACGAGTCACACCCAAAGGATGAACAACGTGCACAACAACCCATACAACGCACACAGTCCAAACAAAGCTCTCGACTAACTCATCCCATATACGTGCATAGTACCCAATACTGTGCACGTAGATGATCTTTTGTGTACGTTGCACTCAACGCACATTCACGATCAAGGTTTAGGCCTCTACTACATGCACAGTACCCTGTACTAAGCACATAGATGACCTCCAACGTGCATAACACACGCAGCACAACCCTCAAACTCAAAGGTTAACATCCCAACTCAAAATCACTTCGGAATACTACTAGATTTTGGCTAAAATAAGTGGGATATTACATACTTACCCCACAAAAGAAATTTGTCCTAAAATTTTGAAACAACAAAATCGATTCTAGAATCAACTCTAGATTCCCAAGATCCCTAACACTCGGTCCTAGACAGTGTATACTCAACACTCAGTCTACGAACCAGTAGGCAATATGGTATGCAGAAATGCATATGAAATGTAAAGAATGCATAAACAAATAGGCATATTGACCTATGGATCAGCTGTATCGAACAGGTGCGGGTATCTACGCTGCATCTCCTCATCGGCCTCTCAAGTGGCCTCCTCAACGGAACGATGTCTCCATATCACTTTCACCGAAATAATTTTATTGTTTCGCAGCCTCTTAACTTGTCGATCAACAATCCTTACAGGATCCTCATCATAAGACAAATCGGATCAGACCTCTACAGACTGAAGTGTCAAAACGTTAGATGAATCAAGAACATACTTCCCCATAAGTGATATGTGGAACACTGGATGAACTGAAGCAAACTAAGGTGGTAATGCCATCTCATATGCCACTGCTCCAACTCGGCCAATAATCTCAAATGGACCAATGTATATCGGGCTCAACTTGCCTTTCTTTCCAAATCTTATGACACCCTTCATCGATGACACTTTAAGGAATACATGGTCTCCAACCTCAAACTCCAAATGTTTACACTTCGGGTCAGTGTAACTCTTTTGACGACTGTGAGCAGTCTGAATCCACTGCTTGATCAGCCTGACTTTCTCAGTAGTCTCTAAAATAAGATCTGGACCCAATGGCTCTCTCTCTCTAGCCTCGACCCAACATAAGGGAGATCTGCACTTCTTACCATGCAGTGCCTTGTAAGGCGCCATTTCGATGCTCGAGTGGTACGATTTGTTATAAGCAAACTCTACCAATGGAAAGTGAGAATCCCAACTCCCGGCAAAGTCCACAGCGTACGCCCTCACCATATCCTCCAAGGTCTGAATTGTATGCTCTGACTGCCCATCTGTCTGCGGATGAAAAACAGTGCTGAAATCCAATCGAGTACTCAACTCGTCCTGAATCTGACACTATGAAAACTGGCACTCCGTGTAAACATACAATTCGATCAACGTACAATTTTACCAACCGTGCTGCTCCATACGTTGTCTTGACAGGCAAGAAATACGTCGATTTTGTCAATCGGTCCACAATAACCCAATAGAGTCATACCCTGAAGACGTCTTTGGTAGTCCAACCACAAAATCCATGGTGATGCGGTCCTACTTCCACTCCAAAAGAGGTAATTGCTGCATCAATCCGGAAGGACGCTGGTGTTCGAACTTAACCTGTTGGCAGGTCAAACACCGGCTAACAAATTCATCTATGTCTTTCTTCATACCAGGCCACCAATAGAATTCACGAAGATCCCGATACATCGTTATATATCCCGGGTGTACAGAATATGTGGAGTTGTGACCCTCGGTCATAATCTCCTCGCGTAGCCCACCAGACGATGGTACGCACAATCTCAATCCAAACCAAAGGACTCCCGAATCATCAACACTGAACCTCGGTACATCAGATGGTCTAACTTTTTTGGTCAAATTTTGCATCTCAGAATCCTCCTTCTGAAACTCTCGAATATGATCCAATAATACAGGCCTCGCCTCTACGTGCCCAAGCAAAGCCCCGGAGTCATCAAACTGCAACTTAACTCCGTTCTCCATCAACCTTTGTCATTCCGACACTGCTGGTCGTCTCTCAACTGCGATGTGAGCCAAACTCCCTATCGACTTTCTACTCAAAGCATCCGCAACCACGTTAGCCTTGCCAGGATGATATGATATAGTACAATCATAATCCTTTAACAGCTCCAACCAACGTCTCTGCCTCAAGTTCAGATATCTTTGCCCAAAGATGTACTTCAGACTATTATAATCCGTAAAGATCTCAAAAGTCTATCAGTACAAGTAGTGCCTCCAAATCTTGAGTGCAAACACAACTGCTGCCAATTCCAAGTCATGTGCCATGTAATTTTGCTCGTGCCTCTTAAGCTGTCTTAAGGCGTAAGCAATCACATTGTCATGCTGCATCAACACACAACCTAAACCCACTCTCGAGGCATTACAGTATACTACGAATCCCCCAGATCCTGATGGCAACACTAACACTAGAGCACTCGTTAAACACCTCTTTAGCTTTTGGAAGCTATCTTCACATCTATCAGACCAAACAAATTTAACTCCTTTTTGCGTCAACCGAGTCATAAAAGCTGCGATCCTAGAAAAATCCTGGATAAACCTCCTATAATACCCGGCCAAACCAAGGAAACTTCATATCTCGGTAGCTGTCTTAGGCCTTTCCCAATGGAGTACTGCCTCTACCTTTTTAGGATCTACCATAATCCCCTCCTTAGACACCACGTGTCCCAAGAATGCCAGCTGATCAAGCCAGAACTCGCATTTTGAGAACTTAGCATACAGTTGATGCTCTCACAAAGTCTGCAAGACTGACCTCAAGTGATCCTCGTGCTCTTCTTTACTCTTCGAGTACACCAATATATCATCGATAAGCACGATGACAAATCGATCCAAGTATGGCCTGAACACTCTGTTCATCAAATCCATGAATGTCGCAGGCACGTTAGTCAAACCAAACGACATCACTAGGAATTCATAATGTCCATACCTAGTTCGAAAAGTTGTCTTGGGAATGTCCTCCTCTCTAATCCGTAACTAGTGATATCCCAACCTCAAATCGATCTTAGAAAATCCCTGTGCTCCCTGCAGGTGGTCAAACAAACCATCTATCCCCGGAAGCGGATAGCTGTTCTTAACTGTCATCCTATTCAATTGGCGATAGTCAATACACATGCGAAGACTATTGTCCTCCTTATTTACAAACAATACTAGAGCACCCCAAGGTAAAACACTCGGTCAAAAAAATCCCTTGTCAAATAGTTCTCACAACTGGGTCTCCAGTTCCTTTAACTCTGCTGGTGCCATCCGACACGGTGGAATCGATATTAGGTCGGTACCAGGTTGTACCTCTATCACTAACTCAATCTCACATTCAGGTGGAAGCCTCGGTAACTCCTCAGGAAACACATCTGAGTACTATCAAGCTATCGGTACATCCTCCACTCCTAACTCTGGTCCTGCGGACTCAGTCAATACAAAAGCTAGATACGCCTCACAACCTCGGCGAATCATTCGCTTATCTCTAGCAGCTGACACATAACCCCGAACAACACTATCTCGCTCACCCTGATAGCAGAACTCAGTCTGACTAGGCGGTCAAAAACATACTCTCTTGGCAAAGAAATCCAAAGTAGCATGCCACTTTGACAGCCAATTCATGCCAAGAATCACATCGAACTCACCCACATCCAGTAAGATGAGATCAACTGTCAACTCATGCTCGTCAAACGAGATCATGCAATCTTGAACTCCAGAATCAGTCATTAACTTGCTGCCCAAAGGTGATGAAACCTCTAGCAACTTGTCTAACTGACGTAGTACTAATCCCGATCATTCGAAAAAATACAGAGTGATGAACGAATGTGATGCACCAGTATCAAATAAAACATATGCAGGAGTTTTGGAAATGAAAAGCATACCAGTAACTGCAGCATTGGAGGTCTGCGCCTCCTGACAAGTCAAATGGTACACTCAAGCCTACCATCTAATAGCAGAACTGCTCTGTCCGATCTGCCCACAACCTATACCCTGTCCAGTCTGACTACGGCTCCCTGAACCTGCCGCGCCACTACCTGTACCTCCGACCGCTGACTGTACAGTCTGTGATACTGTGCCACGCTTCATAGCACACTCAACCACTTTATGCCATGGCTGTCTACAACGAAAATAAAGGCTTGATGTCCTACTACAAGCCCCAGAGTGTCTACTCCCGTACATCCCATAAAGCGGACTTGATCATCCAAAACTCTGCCCTCCAGCATGCCTCGCTGGTTGTGCTACACTAGTGCTATAGGATACATGTCCCTGCCTCTGGCCCTGACCTCTAGAGGAATGCCTGTATCTATACTTTGACATCTAACTCTAACTCTGGCTCTACTGGCCACCTGATGAACTATCAGTCTTTGCCCTCTTGGGCTCTCTAGGTTGTTGGTATTCCATACCCCTTGCAGCCTTAGATATTTGCGACACAGTAGACAATCTCTGAGTTGCCACTACCCTCCTGATCTTTAGGACCAACCCATTCAAAAATTTCCTAGCCAATGCTTCCTCACCACGAGCCTCAATAGGAGCATATCGGCTCAGCTCTTGGAACCTATCCTCATACTCAATGACGGACATACCCAGTTCCTGATGAAATTCACTAAATGGGTTTGCTCTTCTGTCCCTCTCACTCGGAGGAAGAACAGACAAAGTGAGCTCATCCTTGAATTCCTCCCACGTGAATACTCTACGTGACCTCTGGTCCTGCCACCATCTGACAGCTCGACCATCTAGTAGAAATGAAGCCAACCTCACCCTCGCAGCGTCATCTGTAAGCTCAATGGCCTCAAAACACTGCTCCACTATAAATGTGAAGTCCTGAGGGTCCTCCCCCAATCTACCCAAAAATCTAGGTGGAGATAGCTTCATAAACCTCACAAGTCGAGACTCAGCATTAGACTGAGATGTTGTGGAAAATGTCGCAGGTGTAGGTACTACAACTGCCTCAGGCTGAAGTGGATGTAATGGTGGTGCCGCAACAGGCGGAACAGTCTGGCCTCCAGCAGCCTGACAACTCTCATCAAGACCTGAGTAAATCTTTCTAACACATCCGCCTGACCAACAAGCGCTGGCTATGGCTGTGGTGCCGCAACCTCAGGTAAACTAGCCACCTCATGCTGATCGGCTACAGAATACTCAACAACATTTACAGGATGACGTCTAGGTCTCCCACGACCTCTACTACGTGGACGATCCATATCTACATCAACAAATCGCGTATGCAATATCAATATGCAAGTGGTTGCCACAGTACTGAGCCAGAGATCAAAGAATGCACATAAGCAAATCACACTAACTCGATCAAAGATACCTAAGCTCCACACCATACCCAAACTACATGAAACCTAACGCTCTGATACCACCTTTGTCACAACCCATTCCCGGGACCATGACTGGCGTACGAGGCAGACCGTCTATGAAAGCCCGGCCCATCCCGCACAAGCCTTCCAGAGATTCAAAAATTCTACCCATCATTTAATTTCCAAAATATTTTACAGATTAAAACAATTTATATATAACTCAATATATAAAAATATAAACTAAATGTATACAACCATATACTCTGGTATGTTGGAATTTGCGGCTCTATTATGACATTTATAAGCATTCATGGCAGCGGAAATAATAAAAATTTTAAGCCTTGAATTCCCCCAAGGATCCATGCATATCAACATATATAATTAAGGTTGGATGATTTACCTTTCACCAAGGCTCGATCGATCGATTGTATGAAACGTTGTTGTAGCTCTTAGCACCAAGAACCCAAATCACCTTGTGGAATCACGTTGCCTTTGCGCGAACGTGGCTAGAGGTATCCACACGAACGAACTTACCTTGGATTGATTGTAGTGTACTAACACATTTTAGAATCATTATTTTAAAGCTCACAAAATTACTTTCTCTCTTTGAATTGTGGCACACAAATTCGGCAATGCCTTGTTCTTACCTTAAGAAAATTCGGCCAAAATATTAATCACCCATTAAAATTTCGGCCAAGCACTATATATAGGCATAGAAGACCCTATTCTATGTGTAATAGGGTTTCTTTTACTAGTCCTACAAGAATAAGAACTCCTTAACACATAGGAACAAGGGCTCCTTAAAAATAGGAGTGTTCTGAATTTCCTATCGTTGTCATACAAGAATAAAAAACTCCTAAAAAACAGGAGTGTTATATATTCTGAATTTTTAAGGTTTTTTAAATGTTATTAGGCTTTTAATTTCATGACACACTGTCATTAAATAAATCACTCCCTTATTAAAACATATGGGTCAAATTTATTATGTCACACATAATAATATACCCATAATAATTTGTGATTCACATTAAAAAAATCCATTACATTAATGGGCTATGTATTAAATCTTATTTAACACATAAATCATAAAACCCCTAATTATTATTGATTAATCAAATTAACCATCTTAATAATTCAATTACCATAAAGAGACAACCTTTGTAACCAATCCAATTTGTTCTTGTGTGTGACTCTATAGGCCCACTCGAAATTGGCAATGGGCCTTATCCCAACCTTTAGGCCCAAAGTCCATAAGCGGTATCTAGTAATACATTATGGCAACCCAAAATCGAATGGTTTTCAGTGATCCAAGTTAACCTTTCACAGCCTGATGTATAGTCATTTTGTCACCCAATATCTCATCTAAGCATAAGGCATGGTCACATGTCAACCTTATATAGCTTAGCGTGTTTCTTGATTTTGAGTATATTGATATAACAAATGACATTGATGAACTCCTTTATCAATTCATTCGAGTATGCATACATTCCATCAATCCTACTCATCAAGTGGCTAAGAGATATCACTCTTCAAAAGAGGAACAAATCCATCACTCTCACTATCACCCCTCTACATGATTCATGATATATCCAATCATAGCATTTATTGTTACCCTGTTATAGATAACATTTGGCTAAGTCAAAACATGTGATTCCTCATGTAGGAGTCGATAGTGAGTTTTAGTCAGATGACTCAAACATCACCACTACATGAAAGCTACTTTGTGACAACGATCCATGAAGTGCTTTCATAGTGGGCCAGTCCAATACATGTTCCCCAACATGCATCTATGTTCTAAGTTGATATCTCATATCCATAATCAGTAAAATATGATTATCCACTTAGCAACATACTAATCTTTAATTCATTATCATTACCATTATAATGATCGATTAAGGACATTTAGAATAGTATTCTTTTATTCTTATGGTTTTACTATCAAGTCACGCATTTGATGGCACAAGGAAGAATATACTATTCATAGAGTTTTATCTTCATAAAACGTGTTATATTTCATAGAAATGAAATACCTCTTTATTAAATAATTGAATGACAATGCACAATAATGATTGGACTAGGGCACAATTCTAACATGGTAAAACCAAATACAATAAATATATCAGAGTATACATACAACCCAACACCCCCACAGTAATCTGGTATGAAGCTCTACAAAATAATAGAAGCCCGAGCAATATGCATCACTAACCAAAATGCCTCCTCACGGGTGTCCAAGATGCGGAATGAATGCCAAAGCCAAAATCTGTGCACATGGAAGATAGAATCATCCATAACAGAAAATAAAATGGGGGTGAATCCCAGTGAGGAATAACACTCCAGAGCGCCTCACATGTGCCTCGCAGAGTCTGTTTTGAAAAGAGTTCGCAAATACCACAAGCAGTATTCATAAGTATATATAAATATACACGTTATACAATACTAGCCTTTCGAAAATTCATTTCCAAACCATTTGCAATCACAACAAACAACATGCACGAAGGCGTATTAAAATCATTTAAGATTTTAAATCATTTATTTTCATGTCAAAACATATACAGGCGATAAGGGACTAAACATGTGCGATATGGACTCTGCCAACTATCACAAAATATATGGACCAGCCATATCGATGGGGACTTGCCTCCACCATAACATATCATGTGCCGGATTAGGATAATATGGCTACCGACAACACTGGTAGCTGGGTTTTATCAGACATTGGTATACCAAAGGCTAGATACCGAGTGGCACAGGTGCCTCCCTATCGAAAACCAAAATGTACTATCGTATAGTACAAAATCATATCATGCAATTCATCATTTCAAATCATATCAACGATTATTTCACAAATAACCATTTTTATCTCAACTAATCCTTTAGATTAGTCATTTTTGGATACATATATCCAACACATCAAAAACAAGTAAATATAGTTCGAGACACAGTCAATGTGTCTGAAGCTGCTATTCACTCGTCTGGCAATCCAAGCCAAAGCACCAGTCAAGTCCCCTCATTCAGATCTGCAATCTAAGTGCGTTCCACCCCCTGCTGTGTGCGTAGAAGGCCTCAGCGTGCTCACGAGTCACACCAAAGGATGAAAAATGTGCACAGCAACCCATACAATGCACACAGTCCAAGCAAAGCTCTCGGCCAACTCATCCCCGTCTACGTGCATAGTACTCAGTACTGTGCACGTAGATGATCTCCTGTGTACATTGCACTCAACGCACATTCACGGTCAAGGTTTAGGCCTCTTCTACATGCACAATACCCTGTACTAAGCATATAGATGACCTCCAACGTCTACAACACATACAGCACAACCCTCAAACTCAAAGGTCAACATTCCAACTCAAAATCACTTCAGAATACTACTAGATTCCGACTAAAATAAGTGAGATATTACATATTTCAATGTGTTAATGCATAGTAGCAATGACAGAACTTAAATGATCATTTATGTGGCTTTTGGGATAAGACACAATCGTATTTAAAGAATACACGGTCATGGAATGACATGGGATGATTGTGTGATGGCTTACGTGTGTTGCTTTCCATAAAAAATGAACACACGGATAGGATTTGATAAGACACAATTGTTGTCTTGTCTGTGTACTACACTGGAGTGCAAAGTCTGACATTTTAACCAAGACACGGACCTATTAGGCAAGACATGGTAATTGAAGGGAAGACACGGGCAAAAACTCATTTCCTTGTGATGACCCACCTAAACATGATGAAGACACGGACAAGCTATGGCGAGACAGGACCGTGTCTTGCTAGCGTTTGTTATTTTTTGGTTTTTAAAGTGTAGAACGAGAATTTGACGAGAAGAGCCAACATTAGACACTAAACACACTCAGTTTAGAGCCAGAAAACATGGAAACTCAACAAGAACTCGATTCGCATCAAGATCAAAGGAATCACAGGAAGGATTGAAGATTTCTATCGTGGCTTTTATTTCTCTCTATATTCTTTTTGTATCTTATTGTTTATCTCTCTAAAATTATGAACTAAATACTTTGTGCACCTAGATTTGATGAACCTTAGATTGACTATGTGATTGTTGGATTGATTTTTATTATTTCAGTTATTTATGGAATTGAGAATCGATTATGATTTCTAGTGTTCAATTGTTGAATTGGTTGCTGCTAGCCTTTAGATTCCATTACTAATTCCTGCATGAGTAATCGAGAGATTTTTTGTCTGATAGATTATTCATAATTGAAAGGAGTTGTATGCAAACCTATAGATAGGTCGATATAAATCCTTAGCATTAGGGTCAAACATAATGGTGAAATTCTTATATCGATAAAGTAGCAATAGGGGTTTCAATTATGCAGAGATTCCGATTAATCAACCTAATTGTTATACGTTAGCTAATTTGAGAGAGAGGTTAATATATCATAGGAATTTTCACGGCCCAATTGCATGGATAACTGTTTGAATAACAAAATTTTGTTTCTTTGTTTGGCAAGGGGATTCAACTTCTAGGTGCAATTTTCCTATTGATTGACTCTATCTCCTTTATTGTTTTTTTCTGTTCTTGTGTTGACTTTATTCATTTTTTCTATTCAAAATCACTTAATTTGCTATTTATATAACAGAGGGAAAGTGATTAGCTAATAATCATAGTTTCTGAGGAAAACGACACTCGGTACTCATAGGTCCACTAGCTATAGATGATAGGTACACTTGCCTTAATCTGTAGGTGTAGGCCGGATGGATTACCAAGTTTTTGGTGTCGTTGCCAGAGAAGAGGATATTAGGAAAGCTTGAAATTTATTAATCTATCCATTTTTATTTATTTTTATTTTTATTTATCTCGTTTAATTGTTCATTTTCTTGTTTTCTTTTGTCTGTCTATTCGAAATTATGCTTTGATTCGCTTGTGTTTGTTTTCTTCAGGATTTTTTTAGTATATGACCCGATGGAATCCTTCAAGGTTAGTTGAAGCAGACCCTAACATTGAATGAACAACAATATAGAACCTTAGAAACAGACTCAGATAAAAAGAATAGGAGATAGACGTGGAAAGGGAAGCATCAATGGAGGGTAATGATTAGGCTTCGAGAGAACAGCCTCCTAGCAGGTTGTTCTAGCAAATCCTATATTTTAGCCTATGACTATGTTGTTGGAATTTGTGACTATTTTTATGACATTCATAAGCATATATAGCAGCGAAATAACAAAAATTTAAACCTAGAATTCCACCAAGGATCCATGCATATCGACATACACAATTAGGGTTAGTGGTTTTACCTTACATCCAAAGCTCTTTTGTTCGATTGGATGGAGTGTTGGTGTAACTTTTAGTGTTCAAAACCCTAATCCCCTTTGCTTCACGTTGCCTTTGCTCGAACGTGTCTAGAGGTATCCACACAAACGAACTCTTTTGGAATGTAAGAGTGTACTAGCACCAAGAATCTCTATTCTAGTCTCACAAATAATATTTTCTCTCTTTGTAAATGGCACTCACAAATTCGGCCAAGCCATGAGGAAATAGCAAGGAGTGCTTCCTATTTATTGGCATACGAGACAATCTAAATAGGTGCAATAGGGAAGCCAAATTTCCCATTGCTTGCCCTCCAAGAATTCGACCTCTTCCTAAGCAAGGAAGAGTGTGCCGAATTTCCTATCTAGTCTCACTAGTGTTTTTGGTTTCCTTGTCCTACAAGTATAATCTCTCCTAATTAATCAAGAAGTGTGTTGAATTTCTTTTCCTTGTCACACAAGAATTTGGTCTTCTTATTTAAAAAGGATTGTACCGAATAATCACATCCTAATTAGGGTGTGCTGAATTTCTCCTTGTCATGCAAGAATAGTGACTCCTAAAAAATAGGAGAGGTGATGTGTATACTGAAGTTTCTAATGGGTTTATTAGTGTTATTGGGCTTTTAATTACATGATACACTACCATTAAATAAATCAATGCCTTATTAAAATATATGGGAAGAATTTATTATATCATACATAATAACATGTCCATAAAATATTTAACTTAATAAGATGCGATTTATAATAAAAGCCAATTACATTAATGTATTATATCTTATTTCAAATTTAAGATATAAATCACAACCCCCTGAATTATTATTGATTAATCAAAATCATCTTAATAATTCAATTACCACAAGAGAGATTATTAGTGAATGAATTTAATTCGTTCTAGTGTGTGACCCAATAGGCCCACTAGAAATTGGCAATAGGCCTTGTCCCAAACCATGGGCCCAAAGTCCATAAGCGATTTCTAGTAATACATTATGGCAACCCAAAATCAAGTGGAGTTGGTGATCCAAGTTAACTTTTAACAGTTTGATATTTAATCATTTTGTCTCACGATATCTCATTTAAGCATAAGGCATGGTCACATTGCTTAACGTGTTTCTTGATCTCAAGTAGATTTGTATAAAAAATGACATTGATAACCCTTTATCAATTCATTTGAGTATGCATACATTCAATCAATCATACTCATCAAGTTGCCTAAAGATATCACTCTTCTTAAGAGGAACAAATTCGTCACTCTCACTATCACTCCTCTAGAAGATTCATGACATATTCAATCATAGCCTTTATTGTTACCCTATTACAGATAACGTTTGACTAAATCAAAACATGTGATTCCTCATGTAGGAGTCGATAGTGAGTTTCAGTTAGAGGACTCAAATATCACCACTGTATGAAAGCTACTTGTCACATCAATCCATGAAGTGTTTTCATAGTGAGACAATCCAATACATTTTCCTTAACATGTATCTATGTTCTAAGTGATATCTCATATCCATAATCAATAAAACGTGATTATCTACTTGGCAACATAGTAGCCTTAGTTTATTATCATTCCTATGAAAATAATCGATTAGGGACATTTAGAATAGTATTCCATTAACCTTATGGTTTTACTATCAAGTCATACACTTGAGGACATAAGAAAGAATAAACTATTCATGGAACATATATAATATTTCATTGATATGAAATGAAATTCCTCTTTATTAAATGATAAATTGAACAACAATGTGCATAACTGATTGGACTAGGGCACTAAAACTAACATATGTCAGACTTTTCTAGAACGGATTTGATGAGGACTGAGTCTAGTGTTTTGAGACCAGATGTTGGAGCCAACAACTTTGAGATCAAATTGAACATTATTCAGATGGTGCAATAGTTAGCTCACTCCGAGGTCAAGCTAAACAATGGCCAAATTCTTTATTGAGGGGTTCTATCACTACATGGAATCATATGGGAGAGAAGTTCCTACTAAAGTATTTTCCACCTACCAAGACAGCCAAGTTGCAAAATGATATTTCCTCCTATGCACAGATTGAGTCAGAATCATTGTATGATACGTGGGAGAGATTCAAAGAGCTATTGAGGAAGTGTCAGCATCATGGGCTACTTGTTTGGCTACAAGTTCAGACATTCTATAACTGGTTGAATCCAAGCACCAGGTAGATGATCGATGCTGCAGCTGGAGGAACTTTGAATAATAAAATACAGAAGGGTGCACAGGAGTTGATAGAGGAGATGGCCATGAATAATTATCAATGGCACACAACACAAGTGAGGCCGTCAAGATAAGCCGGGTTGTATGATGGAGACGCAATAATGGATTTAGCCATACAAGTGGAGGTTTTGAGGGAAAAGATTAGGGAACTTTCCATAATGCAACAATCGGCTCAAATTGCATGTTGTGAGGTTTGTGGGGGAGGCATAAAATCCAAGAGTGTGTTGACATTGTGAACTGTATGGGGAATACACAAAGCAATCCTCACCACAATCCCTACAGTAACACTTATAATCCAGAGTGGCATAATCACTCAAACCTTTCATGGGGAGGTTAGAATCAGTAAAGACATAATCAACCACCTGGGTTTCAGCAGCCATAGTAGTCAGTGAAGCCAAACTATGAGGAGTTGACGAGTAAGTACATTAAAGCTTCTGAACAAAATTTACACATATTGAGACTACTGTGATGAATCAGAGGACCTCACTCCAAAATCAAGAGGCTTCTCTCCACAGTTTAAAAAAATCAGATTGGGCATATAGCTAAGTTGCTATCTCAAAGGTAATCGAGCTCCTTACCAAGCAACACTGAAACAAATCCTAAGGAGCAGGTTCATGATATATTTGTTAATGGATTTGATTATGGCAGTATGGGGGGAAGCATGGCAGAAGAAAAGGCTCATAAAATAATTGAGGTAAATAAGGTAGAAAAGGTTGAGCCAAAAAGGGTGCTTCCCAAGTACAGGCCTCAGGTTCCTTATCCTACAGCACTTTTCTAGAGGGAGCATGTGAAAGCAGCCTCAGGTGATGTTGAGAAGCCAACCGCCAAACCCAAGTAACCACTACCTATAGTTGAGGTTGAAAAGAAGAAAGTGAAGGTTGAGCTACCTCAAACATCACCTGAGCTACCAACGAAGCTAAAAGACCCAGGGAATTTATTTATCCCTCTTACTATTGGTATTTTAGACTTTGATGATGCATTAGCTGACTTAGGTGCTAGTGTTAATGTGATGTCGTATGATTTGTTTGAAAACTTGGACTTAAGAGAACTCACACTGACTAGGGTGTCTTTGCAATTAGTTGATAAGTCTGTTGTGCATCCTAGAGCCATTGTAGAGAATGTTTTGGTTAGGGTAGGTGATTTGACATTTCCTGTTGATTTTATGATCCTTGACATGATGTGTAATCTGGAAACACTTTTCATCCTAGGACGACCATTCTTAGCTACTTATAGGTTTATTGTTGATGTGTATGATCGAGTATTAACGCTTAGAGTCGAGGATAAGTGTGCTGAAATTAAGGACTCTACGGTTCAACACCATTTTGCCTCCCATTCTACTATGAAAAAGGTTGTTTTGTCTAGTGTGGTTCAGGTACCCAACAAGGAAGAGTCAAGTGGTGCATCCAAGGTTCATGAAACAGTGCCTAAAGTGAAGAAGAAAAGGCCAAAAGCTCAGAGAAAGAAAACCAAGACAAAGAAACTTGAGTCGTTGCAACCAAAAGCCGAATCAATAGCAATGTGTCATCTCATATGGTTTGGAATAAGGATGTATTTGGCCGTTTAGACGTCAATATTAATAAAGAAAAAACTCACTTGTGGGCTATCTAAAACTGCATTGCTATAGACAGATTTCAAATGATCTTTCTATATAGGAGCTTGAACCTCACGTCAAGCTGGAAATTTGTTTATCTTAAAAAGAGGTATTTTTTAAGAAAAAGGCCGTGTCAAATGGTTATAGTAGGGTGACAAAAACACATATTTTTTCGCATCGTGTTCATGATATGCATAAGCCTCTAGCCAACATTTCGACTTTGTAGATTCATGATCACTTGGTTGATGATCCAACGGTTATCTTAGAGCATATTGTGGATTATTATAGCACTTTATTCAAATCGAAGGCTTTGAGGTGTGTGGATTTATTACTTGTAAAACAGGTTGTTTTGGCATCAATGGGTATAGATGAGAATGATGGCTTGGTAGTCGTTACCACAAGTGGCAAAATTAGACAAGTCATGTTCAACATGGATCCGTCCAATGCACCAGGCCTAGATGGTTTTATTTGGGAATTCTTTTGGGAATTTTGGGATATTTTTCAGGAGTACTTATGTGCTAAAGTACTTTTTTTTTTTCTAGTGGGCATATAACACCAGGATGGAATTCAAATTTGATGATTCTTATTAAGCAGGCTAGGGAGGCCATCCCAGTTGATCAATACTGTCAAATTGTTCTTAGCAATTTTTTCTATAATATCAATTACTAAAATTTTGGTAGGCTGCCTCTCTCTAGTGGTTGCTAGAATAATTTCTCCAAAGCAATTTGGCTTTATCAAGAGGTAGAGGATTGCTTATTGCATTGCTTTGACTATGGATGGTGTAAATTTGCTTGATAAGAAATGTTTTTTGGGGGGGGGGGGGGGGGGAATATGGATTTGGAAAAATAAATTAAAAAGCCAAAGAAATGCGATGGAATAATAAATTTTAAAAAC